>JAKUCM010004847.1:0-39568 GCA_023374145.1 Lepidium sativum | reverse complement strand
GTCTCTGTTCACTGTTCGCCACGTTCAATGCTTCCGTTTGTTTAAACTACAATATCTATCCCTCCTACTTTCAATCATTTTGGTTTGGTTAGACCAAGTCAAATTAAATACTCCCTTGTAGATTGTACAATCTGAAAGTGTAATTAAAAGACATTGTCACAACATAAGTAAAAAGTGCAAAATTTGCAAATTATTTTTGTAGATAGTTAACCTATGTTTTCTGAATGTTCAGCTGCCTTGCGAATTTATGGTGTTTTTATATACAGTAGATCAAATCATCTATCGTTCGTGTATGTATGATTTGTCATAAGATTTTAGGTTTTTATCTTTACTAATTGATGTAAATGAATTGTGAGCCTAATTATCGTTGTTGCTGAGAAATTATTGTATCTATTAATATAAACAAAACAAAAACAATCAAATTTATCAAAGAAAAAGAATCTTTAAAGAAACAAATAAGCCGAGGACAGGTGACCCAGTGGTGTAGTCACTTTACAAATCTTTAAGGCACCAGAGATCGAACCCCCTAACTGCAGTAATAGAAAGGGATTTAAAAACCATTAGCCTAGTTGATAAAAAAAAAAACAGATAATAAAACGCGTTACAAGTTGAGCAAAACGCGTAATAAATCACAATCAGTCAACAGTCAAAGCCACAGTGCTTCAGCATTGGTAGATGGTCTTCATTTTAACTATATAAGATAATCTTATAATTTAATTTATATACTAGTAACAGTATAAAAATAATACTTAGTAAAAGGAACCATTAAGAAAAAGTAGGAATATTTTTGGGAATGCGTTAATGATTTAAAATTTAGAGGGTGCGAAATAGAAATAAAAGAGGCATAAAGCTAAAGTCAATTCAACTAAGATGTCGACCAAAATAATAATATAATCGAAGTCCATGATTGTAATAAAGTGCTGAGTACATAACATAACATAAAGTGCTGAGTATTATAATCTTGAGACCAAAGAAAAAAGGTGAAGATTTGAATATTCAACAAATGCAAGTAACCATAAGTGAAGGGTAATATGGTTCAGAAAATAAAAATAAACGGCGTTAGTTAAGTATGGGTGGGTCCCAATAAAGAAGATAACTCTCCACCCTCCCACATGTTCCCTGGACCTCGTTTTTGTTATAATAATAATAATAATAATAATATATTAAAAAAAAAAAGGAAACTCGAAGGAAAAGATGGTTGACAAGTGCACGTTGTCTGTACCATTTGACGTGATATGTGTCCAATCCTTATTGGCTTTCTACCTCCGGATAATTTTACCCTGCTACGCGACCTACCTAATTCCACTATTCAAAAATCAATCTAAAAATCGTTGAGGCGGATTCTAAGACCTAATCTATTCTGCTTAAAAATATTAAATAAATTAGGTGGATGTAAATAATTTAAATAGTTTTGATGATAATTAAACGGTTATTTTATTTTTTTCAATTTTTTTTAAAGTATTATATTTTTTTAAGCAACGGCAAGTTACATATTCAACCTAAAGAACACAGACAATCACAAATTATAAATCAGACACATAAGCTTTCGCAAATGCGTCTGCTTTATAATTTAGGATTCTGGGGATCACTGAGAGTACACAAAAAGAGAATCTCGTCGATAGTCGTCAAAAGTCCGTCTGATACGGTAAAAACGCCGGTCATTCCTTCGGGGACTGTAAGATATGGTATACTGTCTCATAGTCCGATGATATCTCCATTTCCTGTATCTGAAGCTCCACAAGCGCCTCCATCGACGGCCTCCATCTCCGCATGCAACGCTGATAAACTCTGGTGAATTCGTCGTGATCCCTTATAACCTCCATCCACTGAATCTGAAAAGCAAACTCATCCGACCCCTGTATAAAGGCTAGCGTCTTTCCAGGACGCATCCACATAGCACTTATAGCCAGTGAAACTAAGATTAGTTGTGGTGGGGAATATCATTCGCGACTTACACACATCATTCTTGGATATACTTAATCCTTGCGTGTCCATAGTAAGCGTACGGGCGACAATCCAGAATCTACCTGATTTGTGATTTTATTACAGAGAAAATCTAGATTAAACCAGACTGATTGCCCCGGGAAACTCCCCGGATTCGATGGAATGTCCGATAATGCCCAGACCTGAAGTCCCGACAGACACTCAAAAAGTACATAGTTGATCGTCTCGTACTCCGTCCCACAGCATTGGCACCTCGCATCGCGCCCCAGTCCACGTTTGACTAGGTTTTGGAAGACAACCACACACCATGACAATATTTGCCAAATAAAGTGCCTTATTTTTTGGACAATCTAATTTCCAACATCGCGAATATAAAAAGTTAAGAGAAGGACCATAAAGGCACCTATCTCCCACCTCAATTTTTTTAGCTAATTCATAACCAGATTTGACTGTATATCGACCTGAAGTTGTGTAATGCCATCCCCAGTAATCCCCATGATGAGTTTTTGGTACACGTGTTGCCAATATCAGCCCCACGTCCCTCATATCAAAATATTGACGAACCAAAATCTCTTTCCATTGACTTGTTCTCCTATCAATGAATTGATCAACCGTTAGATCTCGGAATAAGTACAGGTCCGACCATGCGCGGGTCGAGGTTGTGCATCAGGAATCCACGAATCTCGCCAAACCTTTGTCTGCTTACCACCCCCTAGTTTTCTAATTAGACCTTCTTTAATCAAATGGCGCCCTGAAATAATACTTCTCCATCCGAATGACGCCGTGGGTCCCACTTGAGCCTCCATAATGCACACATCATTATAATATTTTCCTTTTAGTACCCTAGCCAAAGCGAAGCTGGGAATACCAAAAGGCGCCAAATATGTTTCGCAAGGAGGGTGGAGTTAAAATCTTCTAAAGTCCGAAACCCCAAATCCCCCTCTGTATTGGGTTTACATAACTCCTCCCACTTTCTCCAATGTATACCACTAGTATTCCCCGAATTTACCCACCAAAAATGAGCTATCGTCCCCTAAATTTTCTGCATCACAGACTTCGGGAGTCGATAACAACTCATGATATATGTTGGTATCGCCGTAAGGATATACTTAATAAGAATCTCCTTGCCTGCCTTAGATAACCATTTACTAGACCAAGTTGCTACTCTGGCCTTTAATTTCTCAATAACAAATGCAAAAACTTTTGCTTTGGATCCACCAATATTTTCTGGAAGACCCAGATACATCCCCATACCACCCATGTTTCGTATTTCTAAAATCTGTTGTATCTGTACTCTCATGTCCATATCAATTTTCTTGCCAAATTGTATCGAAGACTTGGCAAAATTTATTTTCTGCCCCGAAAGCATCTCATATTCTTCCAAAATCTGTTGAATATGTTGTGCTTCCTCTATAGTTGCCCGACAAAAAAACAGTGTATCATCTGGAAAAAGGAGATGAGAAATTGCCAGACAATGACGTCCAACCTTTATACCCGTTATGCTACGTTCTTGTTCTGCCTTTTTCATTTTGGTTATTAAGACTTCAGTACACAATATAAATAAGTATGGCAAGAGAGGATCCCCCTGACGTAACCCGCGATGAGGAATAATATGGCCCCTCGGGACGCCGTTAAGCAAGACTGCGTATTCGACCGAAGTGACGCACCACATAATACATTTAATCCATTGATCACAAAAACCAAATTTCGCCATGAGCGCTTCTAGGAAGCTTCACTCCACTCGGTCATAAGCTTTGCTCATATCCGTTTTTATGGCCATATACTTGCCACTCACTATACTATTTGTCCCTAACGCATGTACCATTTCCTGGGCAATTAGAATATTGTCAGAGATCAGACTTCTAGCGACAAAAGCCGACTGTGTTTCTGACACAAGCTTAGGCAATAGTCTTTTGAGCCTTAAACACATCACCTTTTCTACTAATTTATATCCAATATTACACAGACTAATAGGCCGAAATTCAACCATGTTGGTTGCCCGGGGAACCTTTGGAATCAAACAAATATTAGTTTTGTTCAAACTTTTATCAAAAACCCCGTCCTGTAAAATATTATTAACTAGATTTAACAAATCTTCCTTCACAATCTCCCAGGAGTTCTGAAAAAGAGAGCCGTCATTCTATCCGGTCTTGGCGCTTTGTCCGGGTCCATGAGAAATAACGCATTCTTAAACTCCTCTGCTGTAGCGGGTCTAATTAGTAATCGATTATCCAATTCTGACACTCTACTTTGAATGTCAACTATGTCTACCTCAGTCTTACCATTACTAGAGAATAGATCAGAGAAATAGGTTTATGCCTCATGTAAAATGTCTGAGTCTTTAACAACCCACTGTCCCCATTTATTTTTCAACCCAATTATCCTATTGAGTACTCTCCTTTGCCTAACCACTCCATGAAAGAATTTGGTATTATTATCGCCTTCCTTCAGCCAAGTATTTCTGCTTTTTTGTTTCCAGTAGATTTCCTCCTCTACATAAGCCTCTTTTAACTTAGCATTTGCTTTTTGAAATGCCCCGATATCTATTGCTGAATTACTATTTAGAGCCTTTATAGTCCTCTTCTAATCAATTATTTCTTGTCTCCCTGATTGAAAGTTCACACACCGCCAATGAGATATTTCCTTTCGACAATATCAGATCTTCTCACTCAATGATATCACCCGACCATTGTTCCTTTTACTTTCGGCCCTAACCCAACTTCGTTCCACTATCTCCTTAAAACCAGTTTTGCCCACCCATCGCTTATCGAACATAAAACTTTTTTTTTGACGCACCGCTGTCAGATTTTCAGCTTTCACAAATATTGGCCTATGATCCGACCCTACCATATCCATATATTGTATTTCCGAATTGGGAAATAATTCATACCACTCCCCATTACCATAAGCCTTATCTAAAATACAGTGAACTATTCCAGTATTACGAATTCCTCGCCACGACCATATACTCCCTTCCTTTGGGAATTCTAAAAAATCACAGTATCTCAACATTTGATTAAAACTCAAAAACGATGATGGAGGTCTTACAACCCCTCCTTGTTTTTCGTGATTTCCTGTTATCTCATTGAAATCTCCACAAATTATCCATGGGCCAGACCTGGAGATCCCCATTCGTGTTAGCCGTTCCCAAACATATGATCGTCTATTTTTTATTGGTTCACCGTAAAAAAATGTGACGAATATTTTTTGACCAGAGATATCTAATGATATATCAATTAAATTCTTATCTTAATGATTAATTATGACATTATAATTATCATTATAAAGTAGAGCCAAGCCTCCACTACACCCTATTGGGTCTATTGTTGTCATATTATTAAAACCAAAATGTGATTGAATTTGTTCTAGAAAAGAAACTTTATTTTTCGTTGTGGATAAAAAAAGAAAATCTGGTTTACATAATTTCCAAATGTCTCTCAGATAGCCAATTGTCACTTTATTTCCTAAACCCCGACAATTCCAACATAACAATTTTAAAATCATCAAATATCTATCATGGAGCTTCTTTCCTGCTCCTTTGCCTTGCCCTCTTTAGACTTGACGATCCTAGGCGACAATGTATTTACCAGCGCCAATTTTCTCGCATTTATCCCCCTTAATGGTGTCGTGGTACGAGACACAACCTTTCCAAAACCCGCTTTTGGCCTGCGATTTTTGACCACCTTTGCAGATTACACTCGCTCCACTAACTCTACATGCACATTGACCTGTTCCAGGTCTGTCATCTCTTGTTGAGTGTTCAAATCGTCACCAAATCAAGTTCGGCCAGTACTGCCGCAGTCACTGACTCTGTGAAATCCTCCTCAACATCCTCGGCCAGATCTGCCTCCTCATCTATGTTCTGCGCTGCTAAATCATCACCTGATCCAGTGTCGTCCTCCACTCCAGCCAAGGCCTCGATTTTTGTGTGATTCTGAAGCTGTGAAGTCCCAACAGCTTCAGCACTTGTCACATCCAATACCTGACATGTTGCATCCTGAAACAACGGACGGCGGACTTTCTTCGCCGAATTTGTCTCCTGCACCAATTCTGGTTCCGATTCCTGAAAATATAACATAAAGAAAATCCCATTATTATTTTTATTCAAAATAGTAGTAGCAGTGACAAATATTCTTACGGTCTCAGCTACAACTTTCTGATTTTGAAAGACACGACCTCGCTTCGGACGCGCTGCCTTATCTTTCCCATATTTAGCCGTTACCAGCTGGTTAGAACCTCTATTAGGTCTTATCACTGCCCCTTTGTAAGTCATATTTATCTCATTGTGACCTAAAGCTCGGCCAAACTCAATTCCTAGTGATCTACTTTTCGATTTGGTCTTATAACAGACCGAGACTGCATAAGTCATTCGGAAGCAAAGTGTACAGTAACCTTCTAACCTCCTATACTCAAACATGACCTTCGATTTCCTCCCTTCCTCAAATTCCAGAATTGAGGAGAAAACCAACGGCTTAGAGCAAGAAATTTCGATGAGTACTTGACCCTTCTCGACGTCAATACTTATCACCTCTCCTATGGATCTAGCTACCAATCGATATCCCTCATCTACCCTATACTCAAAGGGTGTTCCAGTTATCCTAATCCATAACTTAATAAAGTTAGGGTGATCCACATCGGCCAATGGTTTCCATGGTGCATAGGAAACCATCCATCCGTCGAAATTAATAGACCCATTCTCTAACACACTACCCAATTCCATTTCAGATTGAAACTCAGACTGGAAACGCCCGTTTCCTAGATTAAGACCACGCACACGCCCCACTAATCCCCAAAATTGTGGCATTCTAAAGAGAAAGGTGTCCACGTTTTGCATCATGGGATTTAGACAGCGTCCCATGAGCACTTTTGAACTTCTAGCTAGCAAGGCTGAGTTATCTATTTTAGGTATTTTGATTTTCAAGACCCGTGGTGGAGACTTAACCATTACACCCTTCTTAGGAGGAATTATCTGTGCCATTACTAGCCTTTAAAAGGTTTTTCTACCGGTTTCTACAACTTTTAGTATAACTAGGGATTTGATCGATGACTTAATAACGTGGTTGACTCTCCTTAAATACCCACATAAGCCGACTTTACTTCTAAAAATGAGCCTAGATTCCCGACAACAAAATATTTGAAATTCTAGATTTAAATTGGTTGTTAATATGTTATCAACTCGTAAACCACATATTAAATTTTGCAACATGTATTTAAACCAGCCGCTATCCAACCACAACCCTAAATGTATGAGCTTTTTAATTAATGATCTTGTCATTATTGGAAAATCCATATTTCCCCTTATATTACCTTGATTCATCTAAATCAACAGCACCACCCACATAATAGCTAGTCTTAATCGAATATGATTTTAGTACTAACCTTGTACTTTGGAAAGATTTTGTTACCTCCCTAAATATATGTTGACCTACTACTTCCGATAGGTCCACATAACTCAGGTTGCATCTGTCATTGGCCAACTGATACCATTGTCTAATGGACACCTCCTTTGTGGACGCCACCGCAGAGGCTCTCGTTATCGTATCCACACTTGCCATTTCCTGTATCCAACCGATATACACAGCCAAGTACAGTTGTTCATCCGATATTTGGCTTTGTATATACGTTTTAAATCTCCAAGTTTGACCAGTGGTCATCTTAATACAATTGACACACCTTGTCCTAAACTTATCATGTGCTATATGATATTGAAAACGAAACGGTATTGTCACTAACCGTTGACATAATAGTCTCTTTGACCTATCTTGATGGAAATGAGCGCCTTTGACTCGCCATCATCCACGATATCATGGGCGGATCTAATTAATAAAATGGATCTTTTAGGTGAATAAAGTGTATAGCAAAAACCATTAAAACTCCATATGTAAATTAAGCTTCTTATACCCACATATGAAAATATATCCAATATCCTTAACCCTCTTCTCCTCAATCTACTCCCTTTCCGACATTGGGAATACCGGAATAAGGCACTATCTGCCCTGCCATCGTCCTCGGCTAACTTTCGATACCCTAGTTCCCTGTTCGGTATTTTACATGGACCACCATCCCACTCCCAGTTCCATCCAATGATCAGTACCTCTCTAATTTTGGGATACATTAGCCTATGATAATTATATAATACTTTACCATTTAAAACTCTTTGGTCGTTTTTAAGACCATAGATCAATAATTCATTATTTTTTCCTGAGAACGTAGTAGACATTCCTTTCGACTTATACATTTGTTTGAAACATCCATCACAGTTCTCCCTTGAGATTACCTCATGGATCATTTCAGTTGAACCGTGTCTGAAAGTGATGTTATCAGACACCGGTTTACCAATCCCCATCTCATCCCCCTTAATGTTGCTATAAGAAACATGTTCATGCGAACACATCAAGCCAGTATCTAAATGACCATAATGAAACTGAACCGCTAACCTAATACTGAACATTAAGAGTTACCTCAGCCCCATTGAGACATAAAGCAATCAAACAGAGTTTTCGGTGATACATATACCGGCCCAGCTTCACCACGTACTTGAAGACAGAACGCCGCTACACTGCTTCCCACGCCTCCAATCCTTGCGACAAAACGAAGAAGCCCTTCCCCCGAATCGCGAAAACACCTTAAGGAACTGACCTTTATCCTCCGATGACCTCTGGTAAACCCTAGATTCCCAATCGGCAAAGTAACCTCCTCCCAAATCCTAAATCTATCCCCGCCGACTTATCTAACCGATTCACTTCCCGGAGAACACCACCAAGCCTTTACAGAGATACCACTCAGCGAAACCGAATCCGATCTCGGCTTCGGAGTCCTCACCCCCCTTTCGAACCCAAAAACTCAGAACCCAGAAATGAAACCCGAGACTCTACCCCCACCCTTACCTCGAGATTAAGACGACCTTTACTTGAAAGCAAGACCACCAGAATACGAAGCGATCCCTCAACGGAGATCGCCTCGAGAGAATAATAAATTTAGTTTAATGTTATAATTTAAATCTATTGATTCTTAACTTTTTGTGAATTTTTTATCAATGTTGAATAATAGTTTAAAAACCTCTGTCTTCCACATATTCAAGATGAATTTTTTTTTGTCTCTGATGCTATTTTTTATTTTATTTTGTATTCTAAGTTTTTGTCTACCAATACTTATTATTGTGTATTTTGTCCAAAATTTTGTTTTTTGATGTCCGTTGGTGACTAAATTGACGTTCCGATTCTTTATAAATTCCAAACTCTTCCTTTATGTCTTTGATTCAAAGAATCATGTCATCCGATGGCGATATGTTTTGTTTATTTATTTTTCTCTTGGTGACGTGATTTATTTTGTTCGGTTTGGCTTTTCAAGACATATGTTTTCAATTCTTTGATGCTTCAGAGACGTTCTCATTCCCCATTATGTCTTTTACAAATAAATATATTATTCTATAATCTTCTCTAACCTTATATTCGTCTCTAACTGTGGTATGGCCTACGTTTTGCTCTGCTTAAGTTGGGTTTTGTCTCTAATGTCTACTTTGCCTTTAATACCTTTGTCTTCCTCAGATATAAGATGCCACCGGCGAGTTCATGTCAGATGATTCTGATGTTTCCCAGATAAAAGGATAACTCACAAATGTCGGACGTAAATATAGACATAGACATATACATAGTCATGAATACAGACATAGACACATACATGGCCATGCACAAAAAACGATCTACGGGAATTACACATTTGAACACCTAATTATTGACTAAAGACATAAATAAGATTACCAAATCTCTGTTTTCTGGCTACAGATACTGAGAAAACTTACTTTATATTTTTGCACATCAAGATGTTGTGCCCCATATATCCATATTTTATATCCGTGTCTTTCTCTATTTATATCAAATCCTATGTCCATATTTAACGTCCATGTCCTTTCACTGTCGTCATCAAATAAATATTTGAACGTGTTAGATGTCGACAAAAAACATAAAGAATATCGTCAAGTCTTATGTCTTGTGGCTGCTGAGAAAAATTCATTTCTATTTTGGACGTTAATACTCTGTGCCGTCCAATGTCTATGGTTTGCATTTACATCATTTCTCTATTTTTACCAAATAAAATTATATGTCCATATGTTTACGTCAACATTTTTTCTCTGTCTTTTTCAGAGGTCTCTGCATTTTCATGTTACTTTTCTACTTTTGGACACTCGTCATCATTTTATTGGCTTAATTCCTTTCACTTCACAATTTTTTCACGTGCTATAACAAATACAATATCAAATATTGGGGAATGATTTGACTCATTACATTTTTGAAGCACGTATCACAATTTCTCTCTTACGAATGATTTATTCAACGAGTTTTGCTTAATTTAATTAAGTGGATAACATGATTCCAGAAGTGTGTTTACAAGAATAACTTTACGAGAATATGTTGGAAAAGAGAGATGTGAGTGTATTAGATGTTGGGACAAAGCATTTCATGTGCTATCTTTGTTTTTGTTAGTTGTTAACACATGTATTACTGGTTAACGCATATACTACCTGATGCAATATATGTTGATGTGACACTACTTGAGGTGATTATATGCAAGGGATGCTCTTGGATCTTCAATTTGCGAGAAAGTAGAGTAAAATTACTGATGTGACACTACTTGAGGTGAAACTGAATCAGATCCTCCGAGAGTGAGAAACAGAGCTCAGAGAACCCTCTCTAGCATCATCCTTTACATATTTCTACTTTCATCCCGGCCATCTGTCCTCCACCTTTTGCATTTTTGGGACCAAAATGTGTCATTTTCCCCATTTATGACATGTTTTCTTCGGTAAGGTGATGATTTAGAACTGCAACCTACCCAAGGTGAAGCCAAAGGCAAGAAGGCAATAAAACTTGGTGATTTATATAGACATTTTACTTGTTTTATATCTGATGTGTTGTATTATTATCTCTAAATTAAGTGAAGAGACATAATTTTGCTGCTCATGTTTATATTTTATTCGTCAAAATCTGACAAATTCGGTATTAGAATAACCGTTTTATTTCTATATATTATACGTTAGCAATTCTATTACATGTTAACAAGATTATTAGTTGACAAAATACGTATTTGTTTGACACAAATATTATGAATATTATGCTAATCAAATGTGTTACCCGTTAACGCATATATTATCTGATAAAATATATGTTAACATATATGGTATACGCTAAAACATTGATTACTTGTTAACATATTTATTGGCTGATAAAATGCGTATTTGATTGACACAAATATTGTGCGTAAACATATATTCCCTCTGTTGTTATTTACTTGATGTTTTAGAAAAAAATATTTGTTTCATTTTAATTGATGTTTTAAGAATTCTAGACAAAATTTAATGTGTTTTTAGTGTTTTTGACTATTTAAATTCTGCAGATTGATTTGCGATTGGTTTGATTGTGTTGAAACTTGTGAAAAAACATATTTTATTTAGAAAAAATAAAATAATTAATGTTTTCTTAGTATGTGTGAAAAACTTAAAACATCAACTATGTTTTTATATACAACTATATTACCAAACTATACAACTAACACATATATTAACTGTTAATGTATATATTATCAGATAACACATATTTAATTAACACATATATTATGCGTAAATATATGTTATCTTACTAACACATCGTTACCCGTTAAATATCAAATACACCCAAAGCAAAAACAATTATACAAACAAAGTTAGACCATTTAATGGACTTAGTAGGTACAAATAAATATATACCTGGACACATGACCACAAAACCAAGAGCAATAACACAATGAGATTACATCTCATAACCAACTTATTGGCCTCACACCAACTTGATAGAAATTAATGACGTGACGTTTTGGGAACAAAACAATCCTAAAAGTATGAATAGATTTATGTTTTGTAGGTTTGATATTCTCTTAATTATCACAAATGCTTTGTATAGACAGCCAAATTTCTCTTTATTAATCTTTGTTCACCGCTTTGTATTTCCACAAATTTTTAGTACAACTTTTCTTAAGATATAAGTTCTCTAAAGCCCTCAGCCCCTTCTATAAATGTCAGAAATTTAAATACTGAAAATATACAAAAGGATAAATAAAGGAGACTGAATTTTGTGGAATAAGGGAACTGTATTTGTGTATGATTATATTCTTCATTATTAGATATTATGTTAATAGTCAAATATAATGGTCATTTAAGCAGTGTACTTTTAAAATTAAACAGTAAATATAGGCGCGACAAAATATTACAATGTATGTGGACCAAAATAATATGAGTGGACACAAGTTAGAACTTAGACGATTAGATCAAGTTTGCTATTAGGCGACAAGATTTGATTATATAATATAGATGTATATATGCATGTATGCATATGCAAGAAAGGTCGTGAAATGCAAGGAGTCTTTCTTTTAGATAATTGATAGAAGATTAGATGTAAAATTAAAAAGATTAAGGTCAATTTAGTTATGAGTTTATTGGTTAGAAGTTAGAAATGATAAAATATGAAAGGTGGGCAAAGAGCCTAAAATAAGAAGTAGATGGTCAAACAGACTCGTGGGAAATGCGTTTAGTGGTTGGGGAAGGAATACAGATCCACAAGGCAACTTGAGTTACGTGTCTATATATATTCTTAATTTCTTAATTTATGCACCTTTTGAGTTTACTTTTTATTGACGCCTCTTACATTTTAATTAACTTTAAAATTTGTATTATAATATATAGTGGCGTGTAATTGGTAATGAATTGATAAACTAAAACATTAGTAATGTCCAATATATTATTACTATTATGCAGGTACAAAGGAAACACTTTCAGAAATTTACATGTTTGGTTGACTTTCTTAACATAGATTCATACAATACAATGGTACAAAATACAAGTATATATATATTAAGACATGTATTAAAAAACAATAAGCACATGAAATTTCTAGAAATGATCAATCTATTCTTCTGCAATTTCTTTTTCTTAAATGTAAAAAGTATGATCAAGGACAGGTGCCAGTGTAGTTACTTTACAAATACTCAAGACACCAAGATCAAACTCCTTACCTGCAGTAGTAGGAGGGAGATTTGCGTTTGTTAGACTTTAAACATTACATACATAAAATATAATAATGATAATTAGAAAACTATGATAATGGAGTTAAGAACAATACAGTTGATGAAGCACCCACATGGATCGTGAATATTATTGGATTCGTCTGGTGTTATGCAGAATATACAATATAAAGGTTTGAAACAGTGCTTATTAACTTTTGTAGTTGATCGAACATGCTTCTCGTGATATTTAATTAAGATTTTGATATAATTTTGATGATTTGAATTAGAATGTTTGTTCGTTGTTGGTGTTAAAACACGTGCTAGGTCAAAACTAGAGTTCGGCCATCAAAAGAGAATTTTTATTTTTGATAAAGCCATCAAAAGAGAATTCCTTTGCATATAACTAGAATTGTCTATCAGAATGAGAAAAATCCCAACAGTGAAAAAGAGAAATCCTCATCTCTGTTTGTCACAAATTTCGTAATCAATGTTTGTCACATTGGACTTAGTAGCAGGCATAACAAGACGACTTCTCTCGTGTAAAAATCAAATTCTCGCATAGTCTAAGAAATATAGAACCGACGACTTGTCCTTCCACGAACGAATATTGAAATATTTGTTTCTTTTTGTACGTTAACCTAATGGACATGTCCCGAAACATCACATCCCTCACCAGAATCTTTTCACTTCCGTGGATATATTATATATATTGACCGAAACTCACACTTCTTGCCCGTGTATTCCCACGAAACTGAATCCTGAAAGTATTGGATATGTTTTCATGTCGTAATTATCATCTGCAAGCTCGTTGTAATCCGTTTTGATGACGATCCCAACACGGACGTTGTTTAGTCAGTAGAACCTATAAACTCAAATTAAGTCTAGTAAACATTAGACATGTATAAACGATAAGAACAAAAGATAAGGTAGCATATTACACAAAAGTTGAGACTGTACTCGGTTGAATGCCTTAGAGAATCCCATGATAGAACTGTGTGTGACACCGTCGATGATACACCAAACCACGGAATCTCCGAATTTGTTATGTCTATTCTACACTCTCAGACTTAGACTAAAAACTAGATGAATTGTTAATGTCGGTTTCGTTCTAAAAAAACGTTAAGTGAAGAATGAGTCTTCGGCTCTAATTTTATAGAAGAGGAAGACTTAGAGAGAAAGTATTCATCAAACGTAAAAAATAGTCAAACACATAAGGAGAGTGAGCTAAAATTATGGAGCCAATCGTGAGAGAAGAAGACGTCAACATCTTCAACGTGGTAGACAACATGAGTCCTCAATTCTAGGTTAGTTAGAGATTTAATCTTATCCAATAAGATTTAAGGTCTTAACCTAGTAAGACTTAAGTGAATTTTGGCTTTATAAAGCCTAAACTTATTATTTTTGGACCAAAGCCTACGTTCTTCAATTAATCCTATATCTCATTCACTCTTTACCAACTAGTTTAAGTATAGTATTTGGGCCATATTACCAAAGTATTAAACCTTCAAATTATTGGTTCAACATTGTTTTGTAAGTAATGTTCTTGATGTAACCGCCTCATCCTAGAGCCGTTTTTATTCGGAGTCCACAACATGAGTGAAGAATAAAAGTCTTGAAGACTCGGACTCTGTAATTTATTTGTAAACCTAGACAACATATATAACATGACTCATTTTCTAATCAAACTAAGTTCTATATTGTGTTCATTTTGGCCTGGAATTTCATGAGTGAACTTGGAGAGTATAACCTTACCTTCATTCTCCTAAAAACGACCTTTATTTCACACTCATTAGGTAATTTGCCAAATATTTGGATGTACATAAGTAACCTGTAATACTTCATTTATCAACCCATTCTTGGACAAAAATCATTAAAAGATTAAAACTTATCCTTAACTTTCTACATGTTGCACTGTTTATCATCTTAGGAATTGGGTAGAGTCTTAATGCTTACAATGCATTTTGAAGATATTATCCGATTTAGTTGTCCCTTTGGACCTATTTCTTGGGATCTCCAATCATGTATGTGAGGTTTTCATCAAACATCTTCTAGGTGATAGGCTTTAAACCCATTCCTCTTGATGATTTTACTACCTGGTCTTGAGATAGTCCTTTAGTAAAAGGATTTGCTAGATTATCACTTTACCTTATGTGGTCGATTGTGATAACACCACTTGAGATCATATGTCTAATGGTTTTATGTCGTCTCCTTATATGACGAGATTTACCATTATATAGATTATTTTATGCTTGGGCTATAGTCGATTGACTACCATAGTGAATGCGTAGTGCCAACAAAGGTTTCTCCCACATAGGAATATCTTCCAAAATTTTTTGAAGCCATTATGCTTCTTCTGCTGCTTTATCTAAAGCTATAAACTCCGACTCCATGGTGTATCGAGTTAACAGAGTTTGTTTGGAAGATTTCCGAGATACTGCTGCACCTCCTAGGGTAAAGACGTATCCACTTGTGGATTTCAAGTTTTTGGAATCAGAAATCCAGTTAGATTATTTTATGCTTGGGATATAGTCGATTGACTACCACAGTGAATGCGTAGTGCCAACAAAGGTTTCTCCCACATAGGAATATCTTCCAAAATTTTTTGAAGCCATTATGCTTCTTCTGCTGCTTTATCTAAAGCTATAAACTCCGACTCCATGGTGTATCGAGTTAACAGAGTTTGTTTGGAAGATTTCCGAGATACTGCTGCACCTCCTAGGGTAAAGACGTATCCACTTGTGGATTTCAAGTTTTTGGAATCAGAAATCCAGTTAGATTATTCTATGCTTGGGATATAGTCGATTGACTACCACAGTGAATGCGTAGTGCCAACAAAGGTTTCTCCCACATAGGAATATCTTCCAAAATTTTTTGAAGCCATTATGCTTCTTCTGCTGCTTTATCTAAAGCTATAAACTCCGACTCCATGGTGTATCAAGTTAACAGAGTTTGTTTGGAAGATTTCCGAGATACTGCTGCACCTCCTAGGGTAAAGACGTATCCACTTGTGGATTTCAAGTTTTTGGAATCAGACATCCAGTTTGAATCAATGTATCCTTCCAATACTAGAGGTTTTGTACCATAGTGCAGCCCATAATTTTTTGTATACTGTAAGTAATTCATTATTCTAGTTATGCTTTCCAGTGTTTATGTCCTGGATTGCTTGTGTAACGCCTTTTTACATTAACTGCATGTGCTAGATCAGATCTAGTACAATTAGTTAAGTACATAAGATTTCCTATTACACGTGCATACTCTACTTGTGACACTGCTTCACCTGAATTTTTGGTCAAATGAAGTTGAGAGTCTACGAGGGTTTTCGCAGTACCACTTGTATAGTTCTTGAATCTTTCAAGAATATTTTCAGCATAGTGACTTTGAGACATTTATTCTGTCAGAAGTTCGTGTGATTTTAATATCTAAGATGACATCAGCAAGACCCATGTCTTTCATGTCAAACTTACTATTGAGTAAGTTCTTAGTTTGTTGGGTTATGTTATTTTTGCTTCCAATAATAAGCATGTCATCTACATATAAACATAGCAATACATATGAATTTTTAGTTTGTTTTTGTAGATATATTTATCACACTCATTTATGTTGAAACCATTTGACATCATTACATTGTTAAAATTTTCATGTCTTTGCTTTGGAGCTTGTTTATGATCATACAATGACTAAACAAGTTGACACACTTTGTGTTCTTGTCCTGGAACTACAAACCCCTCAAGTTGTTCCAGGTAAATATCTTTTTCTAATTCTCCATTTAATAAAACATATTTTACATCCATTTTATGAATCTCCAAGTCTCTCAATGCTGCAATTGATATCAACATTATGATGGAGGTTATTCTTGTACCACGAGTATAGCCTTGAAAACATCAATTTTCAACTTTGTTTTGAAAATTCATTTGCATCCAAGTGCTTTAAACCCTTCAGGAAGACCGGTTAACTCATATGTATGATTTTGCATAATAGAGTCCATCACACAGTTTACAGCTTCTTTCAAGGAGGAAGCGTCTGGTTTAGACATGGCTTCAACTAAATTTCTTGGTTCATTTTCTACAAGAAAAATCATCAAAACATCATCACTGTAAGATTTTTCATGACGAGCTTTTTTGTTGCGTCCGGTTCATCTTGTTGATCTTCTAAGTTAGACTGAGAAGTTCCAGATGTACTAGGCTCATAATTTGTGTCGTCTCTTTCTTCACAAGTTCTCTATGGATTTTGTTTATTCTTATATGGAAACACGTGTTCGAAGAAAGATGAATTTGTTGATTCCACTATCGTGTTGACATGGATATCAAGTATCTCTGATATAATAACTAGAAACCTATAGACATAACTATTATGTGCATATCTGAGAGAAACACAGTCAACAAATTTTGGTCTGATTGTGACCTTTTTAGGAGGTGGTACTGCCACTTTTGCTAAGCACTCTCACATTTTGAGGTATTTACACGAAGGTTCCAAAGCTCATAGGGAGTATTCCTGGTGATTTTGTGTGGAATTATGTTGAAGATGTAATTCATGGTAAGCTATGCTTCCCCACCAACAAATTCTGGGGTAAAATAGATTCCTACAATATTGCATTCATCATCTCTTTCAGAGTTTGATTTTTTCTTTCAATAATTCCATTAGATTCTGGTGAATATGGAGCTGTTGTCTGATGTATGATGCCAATTACTTTGCAAAATGCATTAAAAGTTTTCCTGAGTTGATTTTCAACTTCACGTTCATATTCCTTGAATTTTTCCAAGGTTTGATCTTTGCTATGTAATAGATATACATAACAGTATTTTGCATGATCATCAATGAACATTACAAAATAATTTTTGCATCCTCTAGTTGGAACAAATTTTAAATCACACAAATCTATGTGAATTAATCCTAGAGGTTCAGTTGTTTTTTGAACTTGAGGTGATGGTTTTTCAGTGAGTTTTGCTTGTGAACATACTCCACATTTTTCTTTGATAGTTTTGTTTTTGGTATTAGGTTCAAGTTCATTAGTCTTTGAATAGATTTATAGTTAACATGACCTAATCGTTTGTGACATATATCAAAAGACTCAACAAGATAAGCAAATTGGTTCTTATTCATTGAAACATCAGAAATTACATCACAAGAAGTAGAAGCAACAATAACATTATTAGCAACAACATTAACAACAACATTATTAGTTGCGGTATTAGAAGCAGCAACAGCAGAGGTAGAAGCGACATCAGCAGAGACCTCGACTCCCTCACCAAGGATAGCTTGAACAAATATCTTGACTATCCCGTTATTTTTTATGCTTTGCCCACATACACTCCAAACTTTGTTAGAATCATTGTCTCTCCATTGTACTTGATTCCAAAGCCAACATCATCCATTAGAGTTGCATAAATCAAGTTTTTTTTATCATATCAAGGCAATGCCTCAAATTCTTGAGGGTTAGTTCTTGTCCAGAGGTGAACTTAAGTATCACGGTGCATGTTCCTAGGACATTTGACTTAGAATCGTTCGCCATCTGCATTTTGTTATATGCCACACTTGGGTTACAGGTGCTAAATGGTGCTCTGTGAGTGAAAATGTGATGTGAGGCATACGTGTTGTAACCCTATTCTCTTGGGTTGTTTTGTTGGGCCATGTTGTTAACTTAAACATGAAAGTTTAAGAAGCTTGAAGATCAAGTCTTAATATATTTTGGAGATATCTAAATATACTAAGTTGAAGATTTATGTAGAATATCTTTAGGAGCATATCGAAAGTATATACTTTATGTTTTAGGATTAGGATTAGGAGTTATCTAATCCTATATATAGAACTCGAGCAATGATGTTCTATTTTGTGAGAGTTATTCACAAAGTTGTAAGCTTAAGTTTTGAGATATTTTCTTAAGTTAATAAAGAGAAGAAGTCTTTATATTTTCTTAAGTGTTTATTAAAGGTTTGATTCAATAATTGGTATCCAAGCTTTGTTGAATCAGATCGAGAAGGATTTTTGTGAAATCTATTCATAAAAAAGGAAGATGTGTTCTTGTGAGCTCGTGTGGAGGACGAAGAACTGGGTGTAAGAAGAAGAGATTGTTAACATGGGAGAAATAGTTCCGATAACAAAACAGAAGGAGATTGGTACTTCTTCAATTCATTGTCCAATGCTAAACGCCACTAACTATACCGCATGGTCCATGAGAATGAAATTGACGCTGCAAGTTCACAAAGTTTGGGAAGCCGTTAAAGGAAACAACATAGAAGAAAAGGATGTCATGACAAGAGCTCTTCTCTTTCAAAGCATACTGGAAACACTTATCTTGCAAGTAGAAGGTCTTGCAACTTCAAAAGAGGTGTGTGAGGCAATCAAATATAGGTATATGGAAGCCGAAAGAGTAAAAGAAGCAAGGTTACAAACACTAGCAGCTGAGTTTGATCGATTAAAGATGATCAAAACAGAAACTATCAATAGTTTTGTAGGGAAAATCTCGGAATTATCATCAAAATCAGCCGCATTAGGAGGAACTATTGCCAAACCGAAAGTGGTAAAGAAGTTCCTTAATACTCTTCCAAGAAGGAAATATATACATATTATTGCTGCTCTTGAACAAGTACTAGACTTAAACAAAATAAATTTCAAAGATATAATAGGAAGGTTAAAGGCCTATGAGGAAAGGATTTGAGAAGAAGAGCTAGTGTATGCTCAAGGGAAGCTTTTATATAGTAATAATGAACAACAAGACAGTGGTGGACGTCGTAGAGGAAGAAATCAAGGTGGTAAAGGCAGAGGAAAAGGGAGAGGAAAATCGAGTGATGAGAAGAAAGATCACTCTCAAGTAATCTGTTTTTGATGTGATAAGAAAGGGCACTTTGCATCAAAATGTCCCTATAGACTTAAGCTAACAAAGACATATGAAGATACAGAGGATGGTGGATAAACTCAGAATGGTGATGAGTTAATGGTACACGAGATTGTCTTTCTTAATAAGAAGAATGTAGAACCAAAGAATTATGAGAATTCATCTATTGGAGACGATACGTGGTATGTAGACAATGGTGCGAGTAATCATATGACTGGATGTTGTGATTATTTCTATAATCTTGAAGAGAAGATTACTGAAAAAGTTAGATTTGGAGATAATTCAAGAGTAGATATAAAGGGAAAAATATTGATTTTCTTCGAGACTAAGGAAGGGAATCAAAAGATTCTTAAGTAAATCTATTATATACCGGATTTGAGGAGTAATATTATTAGTATAAGACAAGTTACTGAGGCTGGTTGTGAGATTAACATGAAAGGGGAGAGTTTGAAGATGCATGATAAAGAAGGAAAATTTATGTTGAAGGCAACAAGTCTAAGAATAGGTTATACAAAGTTCACATGAAAGTAAAGACATTAAGTTGTTTTCAAGCGATTCATAGTAATGAATCAACAAGATGGCATGCTTGATTATGACATATTAGCAATGAAAACATGAAGATTATGATGAACAAATACTTGGTAAAAGGGTTACCAAAGCTTAAAATTGAGAAAGAAACTTGCAGTTTTTGTTTGCTTGGAAAGCAAGCAAGAAAGAAATTTCCTAAATTGACTTTCTTTCGAGCCAAGCAACGATTAGAGCTTATCCATAGAGACCTTTGTGGAACAATTACTCCTCCAACGGTGGCTAAAAATAGGTATATCTTTGTCTTAATCGATGATTTTTTAGGTATATGTGGATTTTTCTCTTAAAAGAGAAAAGTGAAGTATTTGAAAATTCAAAGTTTTCAAAGCTATGGTTAAGCAAGAAGCGGATGTATTGATCAAGATATTTAGAACATATAGGGGAGGAGAATTTTTTTATCTCACGAGTTCACAATATTTTGCGATAAACATGGGATAAGGAGACATTTCACGGCTCTATATTCTCCTCAACAAAATGGTGTTGTTGAGAGAACAAATTGGACCCTCCTAGAGTGACACAAAGTATCCTAAACATATGAATTTTCCAAACTATTTATGGGGGGAAGAAATAAGACATGCTACTTATTTCAGAAATAGAGTGGCTACAAGTTCTTTAAAAGACTCAACTCCATATGAAGTATTTAAGGGAAAGTAACCGGAACTTGGACATGCCGAGTATTTGGGTGCATTGGGTATGCGAAGATTGAATCTTCGAAGCTAAAGAAGCTCGATGATAGGTCTAGAAGGTTGATAATCTCGGGACAGAATCATGCTCTAAAACATATATGTTGTTCGATCCTATAAGTCATAAGATAGTGGTGAGTAGAGATGTTGTTTTCGATGAGGAAAACAATTGGAAATACAAAGGAAAAGAAGAGGAAGTGAATTCCGATGATATTAGTTTTGGAGAAATCAATACTAATATGATGTCCAATGAAAGCATCACCAATAAGGAAGAAATTGATGAAGAGGAAGAACAAAAGGATGATATGTCTATAAAAGAAGGTTCAATAGAAGAGGTTGAGAATAATGAGATTGTGAACCTCTTAGGAGATCAATTCGACAAACAGCAAGACCGAGCTACTTCGAAGACTATGCGTTTATGGCTGAAAAGGAAGGTAATCAATTGCTACTTTTAATCAATGAAGAACCGTGAAGTTATGATGAAGCAAAGAAAGAAAAGGTTTGGCTAAAGGCTTGCCATAATGAGATCGCATCAATTGTTAATAACGGGACTTGGAAGCTTGTTGATCTTCCCGTAGGAGTTAAATCTATAGGCTTAAAATGGGTCTTTAATATTAAAAGGATTGCACATGCAAGTATAAACAAACACAAAGTAAGATTAGTAGCTTAAGGGTATGTACAAAAACATGGGATTGATTATGAAAAGGTGTTTGCTCTGGTTGCTAGGATAGAAACTGTTCTGTACATAATCGTTTTTTCAGCCTCAAAAGGATGGGAATTGCATAATCTAGATGTAAAGACAACAATTCTACATAGAGACTTTAAAGAAGAAGTTTATGTAACATAATCGGAAGGTTTTGTGTCAAAGGGAAACGAGAGCAAAGTCTACAAGCTAAGTAAGGTTTTGTATGGTTTAAAACAAGCACCAAGAGCTTGGAACAACAAGTTGAACAAAATCCTCAAGGACTTATATTTTGAGAAGTGTACAAAAGACTCGTCACTATATCAAAAGAAAGTAAAGGATAAACTTCTTCTTGTAGCCATGTATGTTGATGATCTCTTAGTCACAAGTTCAAGCTTGGATCTCATCCTCGAATTTAAAGAAAACATGTCCAAGAAATTTTAGATGAGTGATCTTGGGAAGCTTACCTATTACCTCAGAATAAAAGTATTACAAGAGACGAGTAACATAGTTCTTAAACAAGAAATGTATGCAAAGAAAATTTTAGGGGAAGCTAAGATGGATGAATGTAATTCATGTCACATACCTATGGATTCGGGTTTGAAGTGATCAAAATCCAAAAAGGAGAAGAACATTGATACAAGAAACTATTGAAAGATTATTGGATGTCTAAGATATCTACTTCACACTCGGCCGAATTTATCATATAGTGTTGGAGTTTCAAGTCAATACATGCAAAATCCAAAAGAATCACACGGTGCAGCCTTGAAACAAGTGTTGAGGTATTTAAAAAGTACAATCTCTCATGGTCTTATTTACAAACAAGGAAGTAATGAGGATTAAAGGGCTTTAGCGATAGTAGTTCAAATGTTGATATGGATGACGGAAAAAGTACAACTGGCCATATCTTCTACTTCAAAAATTGTCCAATTACATGGTGTTCTTAAAAGAAAGAGATTGTAACTTTATCCTCATGTGAGGTAGAGTTTATGGCAACAATCAAAGGAGCTAAACTAGCGGTTTAGCTTCAAGAATTAGTCGAAGAAATCACAGGTAAAATTTCTAAAAGGTAATGATTTATGTTGCCAATAAATCAACGATTTACCTAGCCAAGAACTTAGTTTTTCATGGCCAGAGCAAGCACATTCATAAGTATCACTACATTCGAGAATGTATTGAGGATGAAATAATCGAAGTGGAGCATGTTCCGGGAGATAAACAAAAGGCGGATATCTTGACTAAGACATTAGAGAATCGAAGTTTACAGAAATGAGAGACTTCATTGATGTTCAAGACACACGTAAAGAAGGGTTCAAGATTAAGGGGGAGAATGTCAACTTTACCATGAAGCTTTAAGAAGCTTGAAGATCAAGTCTTAATATATTTAGGAGATATCTAAATATATTAAGTTGAAGATTTATGTAGAATATCCTTAGGACCTTATCTAAAGTATTTCCTTTATGTTTTAGGATTATGATTAGGAGTTATCTAATTCTATATATAGAACTCGAGCAATGGGGTTTTATTTTGTGGGAGTTATTCACAAAGTTGTAAGCTTAAGTTTTGAGATATTTTATTGAGTTAATAAAGAGAAGAAGTCTTTATATTTGCTTAAGTGTTATACTTACGTTATTCTTGGGCTTGATGTGACACTCATTAGATTTGTGGCCCAATTTTCTACAGTTGTGACATTTCCTGTTGAACTTTTTCTGCTTATTGGGCTTACTCTACTTCTTGAAACTCGTCGAAGAAACATGTTTAGGGAAGACATGGCAACAACTTGCCTCGTCGTTTGTTAAATTCCTTGGGTTTGTACTTCAGTTTAAGATCCAATTTTTAGATGGAGGTGGAGGATAACCGATCTGGATAGAGACCCACATTTTAAGATCCAATTTTTACAAGTAGTCAGAATGTTTCCATGCTTCCATAGTACTAAAGAGAATTGTGTCTTTCTTACACAGAGGAAGGTATGACTGATCGTCTTTGACAAACTTCTCGAGATGAAGATTTGCCACAAAAAAGATTATCTTCAGGTGCCACAATTTGAACATTTGGCCATCGAATATTTCAGGCAGAGGTCCCATTATCGGAGCCGATTGGAGCACGAGTATTGTCATACCTACATTAGCCACTTGCGCTACAGTGTTTTGACCAGTGACTGAAGAAAGACTTTGTCCAAACAAGTTCCGATATGCCATCTCATCAGTCTGGTTGTCGATAGGTAGACCGACAAAAGGTAAACCAACAACAGGTACACCAATGTTTTTAGGAACCGGATCCTCCATGTGTGTGTTGTGAATATGTCTTGGTGACTCATGACTTTTAGAGACATCTGAAAACAGAAAACACACTTTATTAGAGTAATGTCATTTTAAATTTAAAATAGTTTGTAGAATTTATTTAAATTTGCAAATGCTGTTTAAACGATTAATAAAATTTAAATAAATAATCTGTAGAATTTTTAAAATTTGCAAGTCTTCTTTAAATAATAAAAACGTGAGACCAATATTGATTCACGTTTTTATTGGAATCCAATAATAGATCTTGTTTTTTCTCAAAATTTTATATTCATTTCATGTTTGTTTTTTTTTTTTCAAAATTCAAAATCAATTTGCAGACTTTGACCATGTTAACATAAAACCAAAGCTGGTTTACTTGATGCAAACAAAAATCAAATTTTGGATTACTATCATGTTTTTGTCAGACAAGGTCCAAATATTTTACTTGATCATGTATTTGTCAAATAATTCAAAACCAAAAATTGAGAGATAAGTGTATGCAACTTTACGTGATGGTACGATTTAGTATATCAAAATCTAATATTTGATTACTTCTTTTGATCACGTTCTTAACACAAAACCACGATTAAAATCAGTGACAGAAAGTCAAAACGATTTGCAAAGAAAATTCTGTGTGATTTTTGTTAATGGTTTCGTTTTTGTCTAAATCGAATAATGATTCACAGAGTTAAAAACTTACAAATACTATTAGTGATTTTCAGTTTTTTTTTTGTTCAATCATTTAAAAAGATTCGCTTAAACCAGAAAGAATACCGTTTATGTAACACTAAATGTGTAGAAAATCATTAGTCTAAAAAAACATACAAATTTTGATTTTAAACACTAAGTAAAAAGCCAAAACCTAATCCGAACTTAGAGAATAATTCTAAATAGAATGTAGAACCTGTAAAATCGAATTAATCAAAGCAAATATTAAATAGGGATAAACGATAAGAACAAAACATATGGTAACTGATTACACAAAGCTGAGACCGTAATTTTGTTATCTTAACTCAATAAACGTCCGTATTATACTCGGTTGAATACCTTTGAGAGTCTCAAGATAGAACTGTGTGTGACACCGTTGATGATACACCAAAGCATGGAATCTACGAACTTGTTATGTCTATTATACACTCTCAAACTTATTAATGAGGGCATCAAGCTGGTTGAATTAGGCAGACCAATGACTTAAGCTAGGACACACAAGCTTAGAGAAAAACGTAGGAGAATCTGTAGCCAACATCTTGAACAAGGAGGAGAACGCGTCCTCTCCGGAACGCTCCAAGAACGCTCCCTTCCCGGAACGCTCCAAGATCGATATCGGGACTTCTTCCAGGAGCGCGAGAAAGATCAAGAACACAAGTCAAGACCAATCAGCATGACAAGAGGAGATCCAAGACATTCAAGACCCTTTAGAAGCTGACAAAGAGGACCAAGAATTGACAAGACCCGAGCTGGAAGTAACCGACAAGACATGACCCTTTATCGTGTCCTACAAGTTTTGTTTTGTGTTTACGATAAATGTTCTTGCAGGAACGCCAAGCCCAACAACTCCAACACCTTAGGATAGAGAGTCTTAAGACCCATAGGCATCTTAGGGTTTTTATTTTCATTTAATAAGGCAACAAAACACTAAGTTAAAAATTTGCCATTTTTCTTGTAATTTGCCATTTTTATTATTTATTTTTTGTTAATGGGTTGCGACCCGTATTTTCCTTTTTCTTTAAGTGAGTCGGCTAATAGGACCCCTATATAAGGTCCCCTTGCAGCCGTGTAACAGATCACCTAACTTTGATATCAATAAAGAACACAATTCTCTCAAAGAGAAATCCTTAGTCCATAGCAAGCTTAGTAGTACACCATACTTATTGTGGATTGCTCCTCAAACCACCCCTTCTGCGCCCCTGACTTTTCTTACCAAGGAAGTACACTCAGTTCCCTTGGATAAGAACCCGCTCCCATCAACCTTAGTGAAGCATCTTTGAGGCTCGTATCATTTTGGTATCAGAGCCAAATATTTCCTAGAAGGTTGTATCTATCTTTACTTTTGTTCTATTTAATTTTAAAACCGTTATCACTTTCGCATATGTTGTTAGATTCGTTTCTCAAGTAAATTAGTCATTGTTTGCTTAAGATCCAATCTATATCTTGGTTGTGACGGCTACGGTTCTTAGTTCTCAATCTAAAAATACAAAAAAATAATAACATAAAATTCTTCCTTAAGTTTATTTTGCCTTTTCTTGTATTTTTCATTTTTTACAATTTCCATTTTTTTACACAAAAAAGGATAACTACTTGTTTCTTGTTTTGAAACATGGAAAAACCAGCTGAGGTCCCCACCCTAGCTGAAACTTTGGCCCAACTCCAAGCCCGACTTCGAGCCATCAACACTTTAATGGATCGCTTGGAGGCGAGACCCGCCAAAAAGCAAGTGTCCCTGCACTCCCGGGACGATAACCCAGACGCTTACCGAGGGAGACTTTGGTCCGGATCCAGATTACCCTCCACCTAGGCGTCATATCACACGAGGAAGAGACCTCCATAGCCACAGACATGAGCGGGACGATCCGGTGCACTCCAACATCGACCCAAAGCTTACTTCGCCCACCTTTTCCGGTAAGGTTAATCCGGAAGCATACCTCGATTGGGAGAAAAGAATGGAGTACATCTTTGAGTGCTACCATTATGCGGATCATAAAAGATTGAGCTTTGCTGCTGCTAAACTCACGGACAACACCTTGTCCTTGTGGGATCGCGACCTAGCCGAACAAAGACGTCACCACTATAACCAAGTCATCACTTGGGACGAGATGAAATTTAATCTAAGGAGAAGGTATGTGCCTCCATATTTCCGTAGAGACTTACAAAAAAGGTTTTGTAAGTTGGTACATGGAAATAGGTCCGTGGAAGATTACTTTGAAGAATTCGAAAACCTTAAGAATCGGCTAGAAACCGAAGAACTCGAGGAGACCATTATGACTCAATTCCTAGATGGTCTGCAAGACCGCATCGCTAGGAAAGTAGAAATACAGCCATATCACGAGTTAAGGGAGTAATTGTATTTTGCCATACAAGCTGAACAACATATAAAAAGGAAGACGGCCGCGCCCAACCGCCCCAAGTACAACGCCCCCTGGAACGCGCCCGTCCCGAGACCACAAGACAAGGGCAAAACTATTGAGACCGAGACTCGTCCTTAGAGAGCTGATCAAGGATCAACCAAGAATCCATTACCTGAGGTTAGTAAGGCTCCATGCATTTCTAGAACCCATGACATCGTGTGCTTCAAGTGTCAGGGTCGCGGACACATGGCGAGAGAATGTCTGAACCGAAGGGTAATGGTTGTCACCAAGGGTGGAGAGTATGAATCACAAGATGAGGACGAGATGGAGCTACAAGAAGTTGTAGGAGAGGCTGAGGAGACTGTAGCATACCCGGACGTAGGGAAATTCCTTGTAGCTCGCCGCGTTCTGAACTCTTTGGTCGTGCCGGATAAAACCGCACAAAGGAGAAACATCTTCCACTCGAGATGTACCATAAGCGGCAAGGTATGCATTCTTATTATAGATAATGGTGCTTGTACTAATGTGGCTAGTAAGTCCTTGCTCGAAAAATTAGGACTCACCACCACCAAACACCCGAGACCGTACCGCTTGAGGTGGCTCAACGACAAAGAGAAAATCAAAGTTTCCGAGCAAGTGACCGTGCCTTTCAGTATTGGAACCTACCAAGACCATACTCTATGTCGTGTAGCTCTCATGAAAGCTGGACATCTATTACTTGGCCGACCTTGGCAGTTTGATAAGGAGGGTCTACACAACGGGCACACCAACTTCTACTCGTTTGTGCATGACAAACGCAAGTATACCTTAGCGCCATTGACCCCGACTCAAGTACATGAGCTATAGCTCAAGATGGTTCAGTCCACCAAGGTAAGTAAACCTTCTCTATTTGTGACTCCGAGTGTCAGAGAGAAAACCTTGTGTGCCAAGCAAACCGTGCTACTAATGCTCTTCAAAAAGATGTGTGCCTTGAGATGTCGTGTGAAAATTTACCACCAAGGGTCCGTGAGCCCTTAGAAAAATTTAAATATGTGTTCCCCGAGGAAACACCAGCTGGCTTACTTCCAACCTAAGGCATAGAACACCAAATTGATTTTGTTCCCGGATCTGCCCTACCAAACCGAGCAGCTTATCACATCAATCCGCAAGAAGCTAAGGAACTAGAGCGACAAGTTCAAGATCTATTGGACAAAGGATACATCCGAGAAAGCCTTAGTCCCTGTGATGTTCCGGTCTTGCTCGTGCCAAAAAAGGATGGGACATGGAGGATGTGTGTGGACTGCCGAAGAATCAAAAATATCACCATCAAGTGCCAACATCCCAGTCCCCGTTTAGACGACATGCTAGATGAACTTCATAGAGCCACCGTCTTCTCCAAGATAGATCTCAAGAGTGGTTATCATCAAGTCGCATGAATGAAGACGATGAGTGGAAAACCACCTTCAAAACCAAACAAGGCTTGTACGAATGGCTTATGATGTCATTCGGACTCACCAACGCCCCAAACACGTTCATGAGACTCATAAACCAAGTCCTAAGGTATTACATCTGTAAGTGTGTGGTGGTATACTTTGATGACATTCTTGTCTATAGTTCATGCTTATCCGATCACCTAATGCACCTTAAGCAAGTACTAGAGACGCTTTGGCAAGAAAGTCTCTATGCAAACCTTAAGAGGTGCACCTTTTGCACTAATGAACTTGTGTTCTTAGGCTTTGTCATAAGTTCCCAGGAAATTTAAGTAGACCAAGAAAAGATCAAAGCCATAGAAGCATGACCAACACCTACAAAAATCGGACATGTAAAGAGCTTTCACAGTTTGGCAAGCTTCTACCGCCGCTTTGTCAAGAATTTTAGCACCCTAGCTGCTTCTCTTACAGCCGTGATTAAGAAGGATGTTTCATTCAAATGGGGAGATGCACAAGAAAAGTCCTTCTCCGAGCTGAAATCATGCCTTACCAAGACTCTGGTTTTGGCTTTGCCAAATTTTGAGAAAACCTTTGAAGTAGAATGTGACGCGTCTGGATTTGAAATTGGAGTTGTGCTAACTCAAGACAAAAGACCCATAGCTTACTTTAGTGAGAAACTAAGTGGAGCCACTCTCAACTACCCACCATACGACAAGGAGTTGTATGCCTTAGTCCGAGCTTTAGAAGTTTGGCAACGCTATCTACTCGCCAAAGAATTTGTTGTTCACACCGATCATGAGACTTTGAAGCTTTGAGGGGTCAGACGAATCTAAAGAGAAGACATGTAAGGTGGTTAGATTTATGGAGACATTCCCCTATGTGATAAAGTATAAGAAAGGAAAGGAGAATGTAGTCGTGAATGCTCTTTCTAGACGACACAACCTCATCATCATTATGGACGCCAAGGTTCTAGGATTTGAGTTCATCAAGAACAACTACAAGGAGGATCCAAATTTTGGAGACATCTATCAAGCTTGCAACAAAGGAGCCTTCAGATCATACTACATCCATGAAGGGAACTTGTTTCGAGAAAAGAGGTTGTGTATACTGATACTGCGAGTTTGAACCCTATATCGTACTGCAAGTGCACATCAAACATAATAGTACTTAGGAGTCGAATTCCTCAGAGAACCATGTTACACTCTCAACTTCTATTAAATCGCAAGCTATATTAATCAAAATTACAGAAGTGAATTCTAATAAACTGAACATGAATGTAATCAAATAACTAAAGCAATCAGATGTCAGGTATTCATTTAGGAGTTAGAATTCTTGTCAGGGAAACTATTTAGGAACTAATCTGATCTTATTCTCGGCTTGAACATAAATAAAGGTAAACCAACTCTCGTTGAATCTACCCCTTTATCATTAACCTAAAGGTCCTAACTCTCGTTGGTTTCAGATTACAAGTAGGCTTTATTGCTTAGGTTCAATTACCCACAACCCAACCTAGCATCAACTCTCGTTGGTACTGAAGGAATTGCTCTTCTAATCTAGTTATAGTTCTTAACAATCTTCTGGAAGGTTAACAACCCAAAGTCATCGATTAGGTGATCAGGCTAATCTATGCATTAAACTCAAGTATTAGAAGGAGAATCATCAATTCATCCATCCAATTTGTTCCCCAATAGTGAATTCTAAAACCCTAAAATCCCTAAATTCGATCTAAGATCTACTCAGACATAGAGCAATGAATTAGGCAAATCATGATAAACTGAAACTGAAATTGCATTAACAAAGAGAAAGAGGATTCATTAATTCTTCTCAAGTATCAAGAGATCTTCTTCCTAGCTTACAAACTCTTAAACTACTGTTTTTGACTCTCCAAAAAGCGGCCATCAAAATAAAATAGGAAAAGAGGATTTATAGGGCCCAAAATAAGAGCTGAAAAATCGTGAAATTAGGTTTCTGCGAAAGGCAGCGATCGATCGATCCTTGGTTGATCGATTGATCTTTGGATGTTGAGTCGATCTCTCAGAAACCAAGTCGTTCTTCATATCGTGCGTATAATTCTTGTTAGAGATTTTATCGATCGATCATTGTGTAGATCGATCGGTCTTTCCTTTCGTGGAGAATACCGGAAAATGCTTCAAACTTCTCCAAAGTCCACCTTCAAACATGATTCCAACTCTCAACGTTTTTGACCTGAAATTTCAATAAAATATAGACGAATTTCCCAAGTATAACTGTAATAATGAGCTCAAAACCGACAAAATATGAGAAACATCATATACCGCAAAGATCAATGAGGGACTTGATACTTAGGGAAGCGCATGGCGGAGGACTCATGGGACACTTCTGTGTTGCTCTAGCCATGATGGTTGAGCATTTCTTTTGCCACATCTTAGGAGAGATGTGGAGCTGCTGTGCATCAAATGTGCAACATGTTGCAAGGCTAAGGCTAAGTCCTACCCTCATGGTCTTTATCTCCCTTTACCTATTCCTAATGCTCCTTGGGAGGATATCTCAATGAATTTTGTTTTAGGTTTACCAAAAATAAATCACAAGGACTCAATCTTTATTGTAGTGGACCGTTTTTCAAAGATGGCTCACTTCATACCTTCAAGGAAGTGGTGCGCCTGCATGGAGTTTCGAGGACTATTTTTTCTGATCGAGACGCCAAGTTCCTAAGCCACTTTTGGAGGACCTTGTGGTGGACATTAGGAACCAAGTTGCTCTTCTACACCACGGTCGTAGGAATTGATACTACAAGTTTTAACCCTATATCCTACTGCAAGTGCACATCAAACGTAATATTATTTAGGGATCAAATCCACGAAGACCAATTGCTACACTAACGATTTAATTAATTAATTAGAGCTAAGTTGATGGGTGCTTTGAGTGTATTCGAGTGTAACTAGGAATTTTAATGTAAACAATATCTAAAGTATCAAGTCTAGGGGATTCTTAAGGGAATCAAGGGTAGGATGAGGAATCTATTTAGGCAAGATCAGTTCCGTTCTCGACTAAGAAATAACAATTGACTAACCTACTCTCGCAGCGATAATCACTATGCCTAGATCCTAGAGATCCTAACTCTCGTTGATACTGGGATTCTAATCATGCAGTATTAACGGTTCCTAAGTGTCCACAACCCAACCTAGCATCAATTCTCGTTGGTAGTGAAGGTATTACTCACCTAGAAAGGTTTTGGTTCTTATTAAACTTCTGGGATAATAAGTAACCTGAGATCATAGATTAGTTAGCTACTCTAAGCTAAGCATTAACCATGCTTCTAGGTTGAGATTCCATAATGGAGACCTATTTGTTCCTCATCCTTAATCCCTTTAAGATCCTTAGAATACCATAAACTTGACTATGAACTACTCAGACATGGAAATAGAGAACAAGTAAGCAATCGTAAAGAAATTCATTAAAAACTCAGAATAGATGCAATAGAGGTTTAAGAATCTTCTCCAAGGATGTAGAGATCTTAATCCTTCTCCTCTAGGTTACAATAACAGTCTGCTACTTTTTATCTCTGTCCAAACCTTCTTAAAAACGTGTTTTTAACCTAATATATAGAATAAAACCAAACTGGTACGAAATAAGGAAATTCCCTTTTCGCTATGCAGAGTCGTGGATCGATCGATCCTTAGACTGCCCGATCGATCAACCTTTCTTCATTCGGTCGTGAAGCTTCCATATCCTGCAAAGGATCGTGCACAACTTCTCCTTAAATGGCTCGATCGATATCTGAGTGCTAGGTCGTGCAATGGATCGTGCGCATGACATAGACGAATGGGGGTCGATCGCGTCAGGTGTGATGAGTCGGTCATTGGATCGAGCGCTGTTTTCCCTATCTAAAGTTGCGATCGATCGATCTTGGTGTTTCTCAATCGATCGTTCAGCTCATACTGGAAAAATCCAAAGTCAAACTCCACTCTTTCTCAGCATGTGGAATCCAAAGTATCATTGCGTTTTGTACATGAAAAGACTCTAAAAACACGACAAAGACTAAAGAAAACATATGAATTAGTAAGCTATAAGTCGGTATAAATGAGGTATATCAGGAATCTAACTAATTGGCTTTCTTGCTTACCTATGGTTGAATTTTCTTTTTAACCGAGCTAATTATTCAGATTCTAAGTTTTCACCATTTGAAGTGGCATTTGGTTTCAACCTTTTGCTATTTTTCTTGTAATGTTCCATTTTTCTTATTTCCATTTTGTTAATGTGCTCCAACCCATACTTTTCTTTTTCTTTAAGTGAGTCGGCTAATAGGACCGCTATATAAGGTCCCTTTGCAGCCGTGTAACAAATCACCCAACTTTGATATCAATAAAGAACACAATTCTCTCAAAGAGATATCCTTAGTCCTTAGCAAGCTTAGTCGTTTGTCTAAGACTTAGAACACACTGCAAGATCTCGAGAGGTTTCCCCCTGATATAGAGTGTGCTTGAGTGTATCAAGAAGGCCACCATACTTCTTGTGGATAGCTCCTCAAACCACCCTTCCGCGCCCCCGACTTTTCTTACCAAGGAAGTACACTCGGTTCCCTTGGATAAGAACCCGTTCCCATCAACCTTAGAGAAACATCTTTGAGGCTCGTATAACTTATACTAAAAACTATGAGGAATTGTTGCTGTATTTTTTGTTCTAAAAAAATGTTAAGTGAATATTGAGTCTTCTACTCTGATTTTATAGACGAGGAAGACTTAGAAAGAAAGTATTCTTCAATTGTGAGAACTAGTCAAGCACATAAAGAGAGGGAGCTAAATTCATGGAGCCAATCGCGAGAGAAAAAGAAGTTGATGTCTTCAACGTGATAAGACCACGTTAGTCCTCGATTATAGGTTAAGTGAATTTTGGCTTTATAAAGCCTAACACTTATTCTTTTTGTATTTTCCAATTTATCCTATTTTTCATTCACTATTTAGCAACTAATTTAAGTCTAATATTTGGCCTATATAGCCAAAGTATTAAACCTTCAAATTATTGGTCAAACATAGTTTTGTAAGTAATGTGATGTAACCGCCTCATTCTAGAGCCGTTTTTATTCCGACTCCACGGCGTGAGTGAAGAATAAAAGTCTTGAAGACTCGGATTCTGCAATTTATTTGTTTCGCATTTGTTATTTTTCGAGTCAATAAGTTTTCCTGTTTCTAAGGATTAGACTTGTTCAACGTTTGAAGTTATTTTAGTATCTGAAGTTTAGGAGATTCAGTTATAATTCTCTAGTCTTTTAAAAGGTCGAATTTATTTTGATAAATGCAAGCAGTTTTCACTTTCTTAAAGATAACAGTGAGTTCTAGATCAAAAGATCTAGTATTCCTCGTTTGGTATTCCTCCGGATATCTCGCTTCCGATTGATACACCAACACTGCCAAAACATACATAAATACCTTGTTTCTTTATTTTTGTTTTATAAGAGAACACTTTCGACTTTTCACTGTGAAACATGAGAAATTACAACACTCTTTACCTGATAACAGAGCGAACAACTAGATTACGAAGGATGTTTGTTGAACACTCTTTACAAGATCAACCTGTTTGTTATATCCATTCATTTCTAACCGATTATCATAATTCACAACCATGAACTCGAAATGAAGGAATCACTAATTTGAGATTTTGACCATGGATTATGCTCCCATAGCGAGATCCACACGCCCTCTACCGTAACCATATGAAGGTAGTGGTGGCATTAAAGGCCAATGCTTCTCACCCTGATAATTAAAATGGCACATTAAGTAAACAAGAATCAGACGATACACAGAAAGTCATAAAGCCTCAAGCTATCTAATCCCCTAGCTCTCATTTTCTCATTGGGAAAATTCTCTTTCCAATTCTATACGAAGAATCAATCACCTATATATCGAACTAGGATCTGATCAACGCATTTGCATATTATATAGTGATAATATTATTTTTACTAGTTTGCAAATAACAAATTGTATATTTATCATTGTGGTACAACAAAGTGTCAAACTAAGTGAGTAACTAACAATCAGGATGTAGTCAACTTATCTAATCCAAGCCAAATAGTGTAAATGATATCTAACAACGTGGGTGAACAAAGAATAATAGCAACTAGATCCAATTTAAACATAAACTAAAGGAAAAGAGAGCAAGATAAACAATTAATAATTGCAAAACATAACAAAGAAAACAAAGCAATATTCAATAAAAATAGACAATTAAAGGGGCTCTAAGGAGTGGGATCAATGACCAATATTTACTAGGAATAGCTAAACTTGCTTAATAACCCAATAAGGACCTCTAGGCAATAAATTCAACAAAATCAAATTTACTCTCATAAAAAAGACTCAACTTATACTACAATTAGACTTGATTGTTAGCAATAAGTTTTATATTCTAAGAGGTAATAAGATTCATATTCTAAAAGGCAATACGATTCAATCTATTTCAACCTAATAACACCCTAAAAGTTCAATAGTTAGTATATATTATCTCAAGTTTAGGTTCAATCAAACATTTTAGCAAACACCTTGTGGGTGAGAAAATGCAAAACACATATTTCAAATGATTAAGGGGAAATGAGCATTAAGCACACCTAAATTGAAGAGATCTAATCATAGATAACCTTAAGGAAGTAGGAAATCCCTAGATCTACATTAATCTAGCCTATTTCCTCAAGAACCCTAATGCATTTATTTTTCATCAAATTCATAAACCTAGAAAATAAATCATATTGCATAATCAGAAAGTAAGGAAAAAGATAAGTAAGATTATACAAAAATCATAAATTTCATTGAAAACAAATAAGGAAAATGTTTTGATTTAGAAATTATAAAGGAGATAATGTTTTGAGTACTTTTTACCAAATATGCAGTAAAACGTGGATGAGGGTTTCTGATTACATAAGAAGGGTATTTATACCCTCAACAATAAAATATTAAAAAGTAAAGTAAAGAAAGCCAATAAAAATATATGGGAGAGCATGACTCGACCACGTGGCTTAGTCTGAGTGGTTGAGTTTGATAAAAATACGTGATCTGGCTGCCAACTCGACCGTGATGGCCGAGTCAGATTGTCGAGCTAAGTGAATCATGCGTCCCCATTTCCTCTTCCATTCGAATTCTTGTTGAGTCTTTTTTTCTTCTCGAATGGATTTGTCCCCAATATGTCCAAAGACTCTTGATAAACACACCATATAGCAAATTGCAAACTATGCAAATGAACCTAAAAGGGTTCCAAAACAATGCAAATGATATGTACATATATGAAAACTAGACTAAATGAAACACTTAAAACTTGTTGAAATGCACACATATCAACTCACCCAAACTTAGTGATTGTTTGCCCTCAAGTAATCAAATAGAATAAGCAAAGAAAAGAGGTTGCAAGTTGGGACTCAGAACCGTAAACAAGCTTATTCAAATGTTAAACTCACTGTCGTAGATAAATGTTCAAAGATCCAAAACTAAACAAGGTTTACTTCAAAAACTTTATCCATGCCAATCATAGTTTAGTCTAAGTTCAAGCTTAACCTACATATACATTCACATCAACCAAACCTTTTGATATTATTTAAATCAGAGCCATAGATCAAACATATGCATCTCCAATGAACTTGTTTGGGTAAGGGTAAGGTTAAAAGACTAAAATGATCTATTTTTAGTAACGTGTCAAACAACATAAGGATCAATTAATGAATGGATTAAACTTTAATATAATGCTAAAGGTGAAATACATTAGATGCACACAATAACAAGTCTTCATCTACCCAAGCATCCCAAGATCAATTTCAGTCCTAAACATATTAAATCCCTGAGATTAATCATAATTCTACCCTTTCATCACATGGCTTTCTTATTCAGCCAATGACTCTTCTAAAATCAACTTCTCAAACTTATTTCACTCTTCATTCTAAGGAGATGGTTCTTGTTCTTTTGGTGACTTCTAACGGCTAAGGATTCACTCTTTCATTTGGTTCTCTTTCTTCCTATACAAAAAACTTTCCAGACACTTATCTATTTTTACTTTACTTTACTTATGACCTTTTGGACATTCTTTATTCCCTAAAATCTTTAATATAATACTCTTGAAATTTTAGAACTTTCTCTCACCACAAGAAAATAGGAGAATTGCGATGGAAAACGACATTGTAGGAAAGCCAAAAATAGCCATTTGAGACAGCCTTACGACGTCAATTAATTCGTCGCTTATCATTAGTCGCAAGTACGTATACGTCGCAGGGGGTATCACAAAGCTTACGACGGAAAAACAAGTCGCAAAGATATTGCAACACCTTCGCCGCAAACGCGAAGACGACAGTGAAATGTATCAACTAACTCTAGATTCTTCTTTGCCATGATAGACCACAATCAATCATTTGTCGATATTATCTTCTTTGCTTTACCTAGTTCACTGTTCATCCGATCTAACTCATGTGACTGACAATCTACTATCTCTCTCTTAGATCATCAGAAGCTCTGGAGGATTGAGAGAATCATCACGGTGATATACACTGCTCAATCCTTGATTCTAGTGAACCGGTTCCAAACAGTTTCCCCTTGTTACGGGGAGCAATCTAATTTAAAAAAATTTAAACGTTAGTGTAATTGATATAAACTAAAAATAAAAGAAAGAATTTAAAACAATCTTATCTTTGCGTATATTTGGTTATTTTTGTGCAATAGATAATCCACCGGTTGCAGAGCTCTCATCACCACAATCATGAGTCAGTTTCTGCAACTTTGCAATAACCTTTTTGTAGATCTTCTTCGATTTTTTGTCTACAAAAACTTCATCCTTGTTCTGTTTGGTCAGGTAAAGAGTGTTTAAAATATTAGGGTGAGTATCCCTTGATTCGTCTTACTGAAAGTATTGAAAACATATATTATTAGAATCAAAAGTGATATGATATATTAAATATTTACAATAAATTAAATTCGAAATACTTACTTGTTTGCGGGCTCAGGCTTTAAACGAAGTCTGTCCCGAACAATGCTTGTTTGGACCGCTGCCATCCATATCAAATAATCGAGCCGCCCAACAGCTAGCGCTCTTCTTCTGCGACTTTGAATCTTCCCAATAGCGAATAAAACATTCCTAGACCGAATCTTTAAACCATTGGGCATTGTTTCATTGTCTTTCTTCTTCCATTTACTCTTCCAACGTCCTATTTGATAGCCCATCCATCTCCTTAAAACTACCTCAAACTCTTTGCAGACTTGTGCTATAATGGAAAACTTTTAATGGAAACGTTGCTAAATAAAGTTATTAAGTTACTATAATAAACCTTAGATAAAAAGACATAAATAAAAGAAAATTTAAAAAAAAAAACAAAAAAGTTTACTAGGTTTTGATTTATCTATCGACGATGTGGAGCGAAATCTGGGTAAAATTAGCGCGCGATTCTCGGAAATCTCGTTCAATGATTTCCTAAATTGTTGTCACCAATATCCCGTCATCGAACCTAAATATTCTAAAACAAAAACTTGAAAATTGATAATAATACATTTATAACTTAATTAATTTAGAAGTTTAAAAACATACCAAAAAGCTCATGGCGGACGGTTCGGATGGAGATTTGGAAATTCTCGGATTATTAGATATTCTCATTCATAGGTTCTTATAGTATACGGTATTGTGTTTGGTTGAGGTTGCGGCTTAACGGCTTAACGATTACGATTTTGTAGTGAGCAACATCCCTGCGATGTTCTGACCAAATCCATCGCAAGGATATAGCAAACCTGCGACGTCTTTACAAAGAAAGTGACTTTGTCTTCCTCAGTTTTGTTGAACTCCTTAGAGTCCGGATTTTTTTCCCTTGAATTATTTGGAACAATGTCTTATACTTCTTGGTGTGCATGTACGATAGCTTCTGTGGATTCGACAACTATAGCTACTTTCGATGATCTTTCTTGTTCCATAGCCACATCGTCGGCCTCCCCCACTATGCCACCTATTGGATTCACTTTTATAACAGATAGTCACGTCTCACGTCTTTGCTTTATACGAGGATATGAAATAAAATACACTTGTTCTACTTGACATGTTAGAATAAAAAAGTCAAACTTGGAATATGTTTCGCTTGCATTTACGTCGGTTACCCCTAAATTATTAGTATGCACTCCTCGACTGGATGTTGTATTGTACAGTGGTATCAGAATAAAATGCATCTCAATATAATAATTCCAGAATATGTGACTTCTATAATTTTGTCCAAAATTCCGTAAAAGTCAGCTTCACCTAGCATGTGGATTCTGAAATTTGCAGTTGATTTATTCGAACCATGGTCGTATGTATAAAAACTATATCTGCGAGTGAAATATATTGGAGCAGTAATGCTCCTTCCAATTGGGTCATCAACAATTTTATGTAAACATAATGGCAAAGGTTTTCCTGCACATCCATTCTTCACCTACAAAATATATATATACACACATATATATATATATATATATATATATATGTTTAGACATTATGTATATGTGTTGTAATTTAATTTCAAAACTATACATAGTTAATATTTAATCTTACGTACATAGTATATGAACCATCCAGCAAAATCACGTTCTTTGTACATGTCATATTCTGTGTATTGCAAATTGGGGATGGCTTTTCGTATCTGTCTGTCAAATTCACTGCAAATTAAGTAAATTGATTAATAAGAATATGTATGTAAATAAATGAATTAATAAATTGATATATATATATATATATAACTTTCAAATGGCACTACATTTTCACAGTTTTGCAATATATAATTGTGAGCTACACGATAATATGTGTGATTTTCCTAATTTTCTTCCTTTAACTTTCCACTAAGTCTTCTGACTTGACAGAAGATTTCAGGAACCGCAATGGCATATGATGATGCAACCCCCTTGTCATATCGTCCTACTTGGGTTCTTTTGGTTTTGATGGTTTGGCTAAAGTAATATGATGTGAAATGAGAAGTTTCCTCTATCAGACTTCCTATAACGATCGATCCTTCCGTTTTTACTTGATTTTTTTTGCCTTTCTTTTTAGATGGCCCATGAATCATTGAAACGGCTACATCCATTAAAATTGAACGGGGCC
>JAKUCM010004846.1:0-21696 GCA_023374145.1 Lepidium sativum | reverse complement strand
GAGAGAGGCTACTATAAATGACAAACATATTCGATTGTTTTTACATGTTTCTGATATTAATAATCCAAACTCCCACTTAATTTTTTTTTAAAAATTATATTTATATCGATATCTTTCTGTCAACAACTGAATCGACAAAAATTAATTTATATTTTAAAATTTATTCACTAAAACTCTTTTTAATTCTATCTACTATAATAAAAAAGAAATCAAACTATAATATCAAAATCATTATGTATATCATCTTCCTAATAACCAAACTAATAATAACTCAATATCAAAAACTAACTTTTCTACTCTTGAAAAGAATAATTCTATAAATCTAGTAAATGATGATAATTATTAAAATAAAGTTCATACTAAACCTTAACAATAAAAGGAAAAAGTGAGAAAAGGACCATACTAATTTTCTTTTTATCAATTATTCTATTAATTTTTTGAATCTAATTTTTGTTACTGCAATTAGAATATTTAATCTTTAATATATTAATAATTTGTAAAATGAGGTATACTTTCAATTTAGCTTATATATACTTTTAGATTTGTTTAGGTGATTTATATGTTGTATCTAACTAATAAAGTTCAAAGCCAGCGTTTTTGCGTAAGTCGTTTCACACACACATGCAATCACATTTACAACTTTTAATGTTCCCATTTTATAAACTAATCCAATTTGCATACAAGTTACATAAATTTATTTGCATTCGCGTAACGTAATTACGCGCTCAAGCATGTAATGAACCCTAGTCAAGTATAAGAATTTCAGTTATTTATTTATTTATATCGTTTTAATTTATGTAATAAAGTCATGCTGAACATGACAAATATTGATACAGCTAGATTTTGGTTTACAGTTTTAAAAGAAAATAAGTAAAAATATTGTTTGATCAATACCCAAATTTTCAACACGAATTAGAACTAGAGGAGTATATATTCATACAATATATTCCTAATATATATACATATATAATAAGACACAATGTCAAAGACAGACTTGTTTAATTTTGATTTCATATCATTATTTTTGTGGTCCATATATTTTTAAATTTTTCGTGATGTAGAAAATAAGTTATTTTCTTGCCTCCAATTTTCTTGACGAAAAATATTTAATAAAGGATTCAAACCTTTATTAATTTTTCACATTAACCTTGAATTGGAGGGTTAGGTTTGCGTTTTGACTTTCTATTCTTTGTTCTTTTGATTACTTAGGCTTTACGTCACCTTTACAAAACTCTAGGCATAAACACCTGAAGATACACTGTTTTTTTTTTTTTGTAAACCGAGAGATTCCGACTTCTAGATAAACATAGACTTCGACCAATAGAGATTCAATATCATTTACTACAACAGATCAAAATCTCAGATACTGAGAATCGTCATTGGTCGAACTCATGTGAATTCTCCTCCTAAAGAGTGGATATGAACATGAGACCCCTTCGATACTAAGGAAGTCACTGGCCATCATCATTTGGTGCCTGGGAATACTACACTATGTTCAACATACCAGAAACAAGCAAGCACATATTGAAGATGAAAATTTGGATTTCTTACTAAAGAATCTGAAGACTAATGTCTGAGACAGAACATAACTCACAATGACTCAAACATGAGGGGACAAAGAAAGACATTTATTAGACTGTAAAGACTAAAAAAAAGGAGAGAGATTTCAATTCAATTCATACGACCATGGTTGCATCTTATTGCTTGTTATTGCTCGAAAGGAACCGCAAAACCTGCCTATAACCGCTTTTGTAGTGATCCAGAGAGAAACAAAGCTGTCTTATTGCTTCTCTTTTCTCTTCCTCTACTTCTGATATCACATTTTTCTGCAACTCTGCTTTCTTTATTAGTTCTTTAACAATACTTCTCAGTTCCTCCATACTGGTCTTAGCTGTTTCGGATTCGGATACAAGCTCTGTCTGCCTGTAACGCAGCTGGTTAAGCTCCTCCTCCATTTGCTCAATTTGAATTTCTCTTGATCTTATTGCTGCTTTTGAGTTGTCTAACTCAGCATAGACTCCATCTTTCTCCGCCATTAACATGTCGCATCTCAGCTTGTGCTTGTCGAAATCTTTGTTTAGCGCTTCAATATGCTCATTTCGAGAGACCAAATCTGTCTTCAATGCATTGGTTTCAGCTTGCAACTCGGCCTCTTTAATCAGCATCTCCATTAGCTCTGTATCAGAACGCCTGATCTGATTTTCCAATACCTCACAACGTGATTCAGTTTTTTTGGCCCAAGCTTCCAAGGAAGTCTGATTAGCTAACAAATCAGCAATTTCAGTTTGCAGATTTGTTTTCTCAGCAGAGAAACTTTGCTGACGATCACACAACATTTCCCTTAGCTCTGAGATCACAACATCTGACCCTTCTAAACATTCCTTACTCAACTCAAGCTCCTTCACTAGATTTTCAAATTTGAAACATGAGTCTGAGAGCTTAGTTTCCAAATTAACCACCTGTCTTTTCAGATCGAGAACTTGCCTTTTCTCAGTGTCAAGTTCTATGTCCCTTCTCTCGATTTCTCTCTGTGCAGTTTCAAGCTCAGCGCGTAGATTCTCAGAAAGCAGAACAGCAGACTCTCTCTTCTCAGTATCACCCTTTAGTTTCTCAATCTCTTGTTCAGATTCTTGAAGCTTCAAACTTGTAGTCCTTAGCTCCTCCTCGTACTGGAAACACTTCTTCATCAATTCTCCATAACTCAGATGTTTCTCAGCTGCTAAGTCATGAGTATCCATTGCCCCTTGTGAGACCAGGTGGTAATTAAGAGATGAGTAAAAGGCCTCCGCTTCCGAATCTAACTCGGAATAAGAAGAATCATCAGAATCATGATTGGGAGAAACATCGGAACTGCCATGATCAAAGTTGAAAGCTACAGCTACACTGTCAGACTTTGGAGTTACCGGAGAAGAGGCATTGTCGTCTGAAACTGACAGTTGATGGATGTAAGACTTTATGGAGTTCCAAATAAGACATGAATGAAATACAATATAGACACACACACACACATAATATATATTACCTGGTGGTATTTCCTCAAAGGAATTCGAATTCTGTGGCCATCCACATGAATCATCAGTGTTCTCTAATCCAGTTTCTGTAGAAGAATCCATCTACAACTGAACAAAAAGAAAGAAGATCACTAGTTAAACAATGATCAAACAAACGAGAAACATCATATTGTCATGTAACCTGGTAAAATAATAAACAACTTCATTAAAGAATCGACAGAGAAGGGAGACACAAAGGCAAAGACAAGACGCTAATGTTCTGTAATCCTCAATCATGATATTCCAGGTAAAAAAACAAGGATTTATAAAAATTATAGAACTTTATTCATCGTCGTCTCAAAATTCGAGCCTTTTGACTATCTATTGTAAACGAATCAAGTTTTGAGCAATTATGATCATAAGATTATGAGAAAAGAAGAACCCAGATAAAAACCCTCCATAGATCTCAGAGAAACAGAGTGAGAAACTCAGATCATAAGATTTACCAAAGCCCAAACCGTAAAAGCGAAGATCTGATCCCGAAATTTCAGAACCTGGATTGAAACTAAGCAAAATTCACTGACCTGTTGATGTAATTGAGGGAAACAAAGCGCAGATATCAAGCAAAGTGGGAAACAAGGGAAGGTTTAAGTAGAGAAATCTAGGGTTACGAGTTACGACGCAGAAAGTGAATAGATTAGGGTTTAGGGACAAAGAAGAGGGAAGATTTGTCGAGTAGCGAAGAGAAAGTGGCGGTCTTTGGGATTCAAATGTTTGCCATTTTCTCCATTTGTCAATTTGCCAGTCTGTATACTTCTTCTCAAGTGGCCATACACGCCACATGCACTTTGTAACCCTGTTTTTAAAGCTAAACCAATGATTAGCTTCGGTTCTTGGGTCTTTAAATTTTCGATTTTGTTGGGCTTTATGGTTTCAAATTTGGGCCTGATATTAGAAGTGGCCCGTTTGCAAGATCCACATACATATACAATAGTACTATTTTTTTTGTCAACGGTAAATTATACTAGGCCACAACTGACTGGTCAAATAGCCAAATTCCAACATAATATAGGTGGAAGAACTCGATCCTTAGTTGTATAAATGAGCTGCCTTATGTGAACTTACCGCATGCACCTAGACTAAGAGTCACATGTACTATAAAATGATCAATTTTTTTAACTAATAATAATTTTAATACTATTTTCAAACGCATATATTCTATTGATTCAAAACTAAATTTCACATACTTAATATATTTTATTGTATGAACTCTATAAAGCATTATATAGATAATATATTTATTAAAAACTGTCGACATACAGATTAGCCCACTAAAGGCCCACTATGTGAAGCCATTACAGGATTGGACTCGGCCCGGTTCTTTTGGCCCATTTTGATACTTAAGGTAAAGTGTCACTATCCATATATTTTGATTTATTCATAATACAGATATTTCCAAACATTATTTTTGTCGGCAAATATTTGTTTAAGTTTTATCGGTGAAAATGGAAGTGACGATGAAATAAAAACTCTTAACCTGTTTCGTTTTTCACACTTGTATTTATAGTAGTATTACTATTTTTTTTCAAATTAAACTAAATATTTTTTAATTGAATAATTCATCTTTATTTCGTTGGTGATTAGAAAATTTGAAGTTAATTTCATTTTGACGACATGGTAATAATTATGTAAAAAGACAGTGTAGGAGTTGTCGGTGGTGGTAGTTGGATATGATTAGTGACAATTATAAAATATTAATTTAATTAAGGAAGAGTGACAAAATAAATCGATTGCATCTTCTAAGCCATCCAGAGATATTTCTATATCTCTCTCTCAGAAAACCTCTGATTCAGAGAGTCACATTACCACTTCATCTTCAGATCTCATGGTAACTTTTTTGACTCTTCACTTCTGATCTTCTTCTCTTCTCAGATTCGACTTCGTTTACTTTAGATCGTAGCTAGATCTAATCGCGCTTTTTGTTTTTGATGATTCTGAGTAGATTTGAACTATCCCGACGTTTCCGTAGTAAGTGACAATGGAATCCGAAGGAGAAACCGCGGTATGTTTTGATTCTGCTTCATCATCTTACTTCCTTAAATTCCGTATAGTTCCCTAAAAAGCTTAGAGACTGAAATTGAAGGATTTGGATGTTTACTTGTGTTGGAGTGATTTGATTTTGGTACTGTTTTCTCAATTTTCATTGTCTGGGTTTCTAATTTTGGCTTGTGTTTACTTCTCGATTCAATTTATTGTAGGGGAAGCCGATGAAGAACGTTGGTCCAAAGATTTGCCAGATCTGTAGTGACAATGTTGGGAAGACTGTTGATGGAGAGCCGTTTGTGGCGTGTGATTTTTGTTCATTCCCTGTTTGTAGGCCTTGCTATGAGTATGAGAGGAAAGATGGGAATCAATCTTGTCCTCAGTGCAAAACCAGATACAAGAGGCACAATGGTATACTTTTGATTTCTCTTAATTCACTTTCCTTTACCCTTGATCTGACTATTCATGACTTTGATCCATCAGAATTTAACTGTGTTCTTTGTCATTCTATAGCTATTCAGTATGTTTTATGGATCAGATTGGTGTTTACAACAATTTCCTGATTTTTGAGTCTAGGTAGTCCTGCTATTCCTGGTGATAAAGACGAGGATGGCTTAGTTGATGAGAGTACCGCTGAGTTCAACTACCCGCAGAAGGAAAAGATTTCAGAGCGGATGCTTGGATGGCATTTGACACGTGGGAAAGGAGAGGAAATGGGTGAGCCACAGTATGACAAAGAGGTTTCTCACAATCATCTTCCTCGTCTCACGAGCAGACAAGATGTAAGGCATCCCTCGTAAGCATTCACATCCTTACGCAATTTAGTTCGGGAATCTGATTTTGTCATTTGCTTATTTTCAGACTTCTGGAGAGTTTTCTGCTGCCTCACCTGAACGCCTCTCTGTATCTTCAACCATAGGCGGTGGAAAGCGCCTTCCCTATTCATCAGATGTCAATCAATCACGTAAATATCCATATTTACTTACTATATAGCCAATACATATACTTGTACCTACCTAGGCTTTCCCTTCATGTCAAAACTCTATACACTAAACTCTGTTGCCATTTACTCTGCAGCAAATAGAAGGATTGTTGATCCTGTTGGACTAGGGAATGTAGCTTGGAAGGAGAGAGTTGATGGCTGGAAAATGAAGCAGGAGAAGAACACTGGTCCTGTGAGCACGCAGGCTGCTTCTGAAAGAGGTGGGGGAGATATTGACGCCAGCACAGATATCCTCGCAGATGAGGCTTTGTTGTGAGTTCCTTTTTAATTATCTGAACTGGCCCGCCATGGTTTCCTGTTCTGTTCATAGTATGAGCTGCACAGTCTGAGCATCTTTGCTATTAAGCAATGGCCTGATGCTCATTTTGTTATTTTATTTATTGTACAGAAATGACGAAGCGAGGCAGCCCCTGTCAAGAAAAGTTTCGATTCCTTCATCCCGGATCAATCCTTACAGAATGGTTATAATGTTGCGGCTTGTTATTCTTTGTCTCTTCTTGCACTACCGTATAACTAATCCAGTGCCAAATGCGTTTGGCCTGTGGTTGACCTCCGTGATATGTGAGATCTGGTTTGCCATATCCTGGATTTTGGATCAGTTTCCCAAGTGGTTTCCTGTGAACCGTGAAACCTACCTGGACAGGCTTGCTTTAAGGTTCGTTTTATATTCCATGCTTCTTTGAACAATACTCAAGGATTGACTGCCTTCAATATTTCCCATTTACTATTTTAATCTGACCATGGTCAATTTTGGGACAGGTATGATCGCGAAGGTGAGCCGTCACAGTTAGCCGCTGTTGATATCTTCGTGAGTACTGTCGACCCCTTGAAGGAGCCACCTCTTGTGACAGCCAACACAGTGCTCTCCATTCTGGCTGTTGATTACCCGGTTGACAAGGTGTCTTGCTATGTTTCTGATGATGGTGCTGCTATGTTATCATTTGAAGCACTTGCAGAAACATCAGAGTTTGCTCGTAAATGGGTACCATTCTGTAAGAAATATAGCATTGAGCCTCGTGCACCAGAATGGTATTTTGCTGCGAAAATAGATTACTTGAAGGATAAAGTTCAGACATCATTTGTCAAAGATCGTAGAGCTATGAAGGTAACTGTGTAGTTTTTAGTCATGCAATCACCTTCACTTTGATTATAGTTCATGCTATATTGACCTTATATTTTCTTGCAGAGGGAATATGAGGAATTCAAGATCAGAATCAATGCACTTGTTTCCAAGGCTCTGAAATGTCCTGAAGAAGGGTGGGTTATGCAAGATGGTACACCGTGGCCTGGAAATAACACGAGGGACCATCCTGGAATGATCCAGGTAAGAGAAATTGGTTTTTAAGTATAGGAATCGAGTGTCTCCTCTCTCTCTCTCATGTTCTCCCTAGAAGTTCATTGTTGAAGTAGCATGTGTCGAATGCAGGTTTTCTTAGGGCAAAATGGTGGACTTGATGCAGAGGGCAATGAGCTTCCGCGTTTGGTGTATGTTTCTCGTGAAAAGCGACCAGGATTTCAGCACCACAAAAAAGCTGGTGCTATGAATGCCCTCGTAAGTTCCATATCTCGGAATTGACTTCTTCTTTCTCTAAATAATTTTTGTTAGTCTAATTTGGGTACATTTTTAAATAAACAGGTTAGAGTTTCAGCAGTCCTTACCAATGGACCTTTCATTTTGAATCTTGATTGTGATCATTACATAAACAACAGCCAAGCTTTAAGAGAAGCAATGTGCTTCCTGATGGACCCAAACCTTGGGAAGCAAGTTTGTTATGTTCAATTCCCACAAAGATTTGATGGTATCGATAGGAACGATAGATATGCTAATCGTAATACTGTTTTCTTTGATGTAAGTCACACTTACCTATACTTACGTCTACTTTTCTTGATTTTTCAAATTGCTTTTGGATAAGAATATACATTTAAAACATTCTGTTCCTTGAGTTTGGTTGTAATATTTCTGTGACATGTTTTGCAGATCAACTTGAGAGGTTTGGATGGGATTCAAGGACCTGTATATGTGGGAACTGGGTGTGTTTTCAACAGAACAGCATTATATGGTTATGAACCTCCAATAAAAGTAAAACACAAGAAGCCAAGTTTCTTATCTAAGCTGTGTGGTGGATCAAGAAAGAAGAATTCCAAATCTAAGAAAGACTCGGACAAAAAGAAATCCGGCAGGCATACTGACTCAACTGTTCCTGTATTCAACCTCGATGACATAGAAGAGGGAGTTGAAGGTAGAACTGTTACTATTTCTTCTTTGGTTTCTGTTATACCCATACTTTCAGTGTTTGAGATATCGATCCACAGGAGGGGTTACTTATATAAGTGACAGTTTATGAATACATGATCTTCTGCTAAATGCTCACATTGTCTGTTTAGTTTCCAGATTAGGTATCTCATCACGACCTAATTATTTGATATTTGTGAAACTCAGGTGCTGGTTTTGACGATGAAAAGGCGCTCTTGATGTCGCAAATGAGCCTGGAGAAGCGTTTTGGACAGTCTGCTGTTTTTGTTGCTTCTACCCTAATGGAAAATGGGGGTGTTCCTCCTTCAGCAACTCCAGAAAATCTTCTCAAAGAGGCTATCCATGTCATTAGTTGTGGTTACGAGGATAAGTCAGATTGGGGAATGGAGGTATTTTCTCAGTTTAACTCTGACATGCAATGTTCTGACATATATCCAATATAGTACTCACTTTGTTTGTATTTTCTGCTGTCGTTCTTTAGATTGGATGGATCTATGGTTCTGTAACAGAAGATATTTTGACTGGATTCAAAATGCATGCCCGTGGATGGCGATCCATTTACTGTATGCCAAAACTTCCAGCTTTCAAGGGATCTGCACCTATCAATCTTTCAGATCGTCTGAACCAAGTGCTGAGGTGGGCTTTAGGTTCAGTTGAGATTCTCTTCAGTCGGCATTGTCCTATATGGTATGGTTACAGTGGAAGGCTAAAATTTCTTGAGAGGTTTGCATATGTGAACACAACCATCTACCCAATCACCTCTATCCCTCTTCTCATGTATTGTACATTGCCTGCCGTTTGTCTCTTCACCAACCAGTTTATTATTCCTCAGGTTTGACACCTATCTCTCTCACTATCTTTACAACAAACCCTAATTAGTTTCTACTTTGAAACCACGTTGTGTTTGTCTACTGTTCGTGAGACATTAAAATGCTGAGTCAATCTTTCGTCTTTTGCAGATTAGTAACATTGCGAGTATATGGTTTCTGTCTCTCTTTCTCTCCATTTTCGCCACGGGTATACTGGAAATGAGGTGGAGTGGAGTAGGCATAGACGAATGGTGGAGAAACGAGCAGTTTTGGGTTATTGGTGGTGTATCTGCTCACTTATTTGCCGTGTTTCAAGGTCTCCTCAAAGTCCTCGCTGGTATTGACACAAACTTCACAGTCACATCAAAAGCTTCAGACGAAGATGGAGACTTTGCCGAGCTCTACTTATTCAAATGGACAACACTTCTGATTCCACCAACGACACTGCTCATTGTAAACCTAGTGGGTGTTGTTGCAGGAGTCTCTTACGCAATCAACAGTGGATACCAATCATGGGGACCTCTCTTTGGTAAGCTGTTCTTTGCCTTTTGGGTGATTGTTCACTTGTACCCTTTCCTCAAGGGTTTGATGGGAAGACAGAACCGAACTCCTACCATTGTTGTGGTCTGGTCTGTTCTTTTGGCTTCCATCTTCTCGTTGTTGTGGGTCAGGATTGATCCCTTCACTAGCCGAGTCACTGGTCCTGACATTTTGGAATGTGGAATCAATTGCTGAGTAAGTGAGAGCATATATATATTTACCTGTTTCGAAGGTTAAGAAAACACAGAATTTAATATTTTTCATTGTTTTATTTGTTTACTCTTCCTTTTTGTTGTTATGTGTATTGTCTGTTTCTCTGTCGTGATGTCATATTTTTATGTGTAGAGATATATTACTTTAGTTACTTTGGAAAGATTCTGATTAAAGTGAAAGCAAATACTCTTTCTTAAGTCTTGCTCTGTGTTAGACCTTTGTTCTATGATCGTGATTTCATAGTTAGCTTCAGTCTCTGTTTTGAATACTCTTGAACGTTTGGGATCGGTTTGGATCGGTTTCCAGTTCCACTAGTTTATCTATGTTTTTCGGGTTCCGTTCAGGTATATATCTGATTCAAATATAGAAAAAGTTAATATCTAATAATAATATACACGGCTTTTATTTGTTTTTATTCGATTCCGGTTTAAAATTTTGGATATATAAATTTAGAATTCATGATTTATTCGGATATATTGTCAAATTTGGTATGAGTTTTCATATTTTGGGTTGATTTTGGTTTGGGTTCCGAGTTTTAATCATAAGCTCTCAACTATGATACAAGCCAAATTATTCTGAAAAAATTCAAGGAGAAAGAAATTAACAGAAAGAGAATCTGATCCGATGCAACTAAACTACGATACAAAGTGACATCTTTCGATAAGATCCACAAGTACAACTGATAAAAGAAACCAAGTCTTTTGGTTTGAATGACAAATTTTATTCAGAGACAATCGAAGTAGCCTCTGAGGATGTTCTGTTTTGTTGTGTCTGATGCAACGGATCGGAACTCACATCTTCAATCATTCTCGCAACCTCTTCCATCTTTGGCCTTGACTCTGGATTCCTTGCTACACAAGCTAACGCAAGTTGAAGCATCTGAACCATCTCCTCTTCAATATTCTGAAACTTCAAAAGCTCGACATCGAAAACCTCTGCAGTCCACTCTTCTCTCACAACAGACCGAACCCATCTTGGAAGATCAATGACCACACGCTCATCTTCAAGACCAGGTTGAGTTAAAGGTGTTTTTCCTGTTAGCATTTCCAGAATCACCACACCAAAACTATAAACGTCTGATCTTTGAGAGACCCTTTTCGTCTCAATCACCTCTGGAGCATTGTAACCAATGGTTCGCGGAGTGTGAGTTGGGAGATTGAAGAGTGTTACTAAAGATGTGTCAGAGAGACATGGCTCAAGGTCTTTTGTGAGAACTATGTTAGATGATTTGATGTCTCCATGAACGAATTTTAATGAGTGAAGGTAAGAGATTGCTTTTGAAGTCCCTGTGGCTATCTTCATCCGCGTTTCCCAGTCTATTCCTCTGTCTCCTCCTCTGTTTCCTGTTCCAATCAATACAAAAAGGAACAATCTTTTCTTCACCCACAAGCTTAAGATTAAAAAAGAAAGTTAGGGCTTAATCTCATGATCACTCACCGTGCAAGAGCCCGAACAAGCTTCCCTCAGTCATGTATTTGTAGACCAATAGCTTCTCCTCTTTCGAATAGTAATAAGCGAGGAGAGGTACAAAATTCGGATGCTGGTTAATCTTCCCAACAACTTCCATTTGCTGTTCAAAATCTTTCTTGCTTGCCACGACTTCTCTTAAACGTTTCACCACAACCGTGGTTGTATCCTCAAGCACAGCCTTGTAGGCTGTTCCGAAACTCCCTTTACCGAGAACTTCAGCAGAAGCTTTCAAGAGATCCTCGAGATCGAAATTGTGATTGCATCTCTCAAAGAAAAAGAGTTTGTTCTTCTCTGGATCTTGAACTCCACTCCCAAAATCCTGTGGTTTTTTGCTATTCGCTCCACCTACCTGTGGTCGTCCTCCTTCACCGCCTTCTTCTTCTTTCTTCGTCTTCTTCATCAGAAAAATGAAGAAGAAAATTCCAAGTAAAAGAACAGCCACAGAGCATCCTACTACAGTGAGGATTATATAAGCTTTACTCTGTCTCTTCCGAACAGGATGGAGATTCTCTGTGAATGGTCTTGGTAAATTTGAAGATGGAGAGATAGCTCCTCCAGAACATGGATTTAGAGGTGGACCACATAGAAATGAGTTTCCAATAAAAGACTTTTCCGGTGAGTTCTTGAGATTCTCAGGGATAGGTCCACTCAAGTTGTTATAGCTCAAATTTACAACTTTTACACTTGGCATATCAAGAGAATCAATAGGACCATCAAAAGAGTTGTTTTGAAGGTACAATACAGTAATCTGAGACAAGTTCCTGAGATTAGAAGGTATATTACCGGAGAAAGAGTTATAAGACAAGTCCAAAACAACAAGCTGAGTGGATATCGAAGGCAAAGAGTTAGTGATTTCACCGGAGAAGTTGTTGTGTTGGAGATAAAGGTATTGCAAAGAAGGAAGTGAGAAAACATCAGAAGGTAAAGTTCCAAAGAGAGAGTTGGATCTGAGACTAAGGACTTTAAGAGCATCTAGTTTGCCTAATGTGGCTTGAGGTACTGAGCCATAGAGACCAACTCCAGGAAGACGAACTGCTACAACACGCCTGGTGATGTTGGAGTCATCACAAGTAATGCCAATCCAAGAGGAGCAGAGAGGAAGGTTCTTGTTCCAGTTGAGTTTTGGTGGATGTGGAACTGATGCAGCAAAGTTTAGAAGAGCTTGTTCATCTGATGCTAAATCAGCTGAAACCAAAACTGTTGTTATGGCTAGTAAGAAGAAGAAGAAGGTATGAGAAGAAGCCATAGTTGAGCTAATTTGGTAACTCACTCCATCAGAAAGAGAGAAAATTGAGTTTGTTTCGGTTCTTAGTGTTTGTTTTCATGTGGTAAAGAGAGTTAAAGAGACAAGTGAGCTCAAACAAGATTAAGAAACAATGATTAGTTGTTATGCATCCATTGTTAAGTAAACATGATGAGTTGTTTTTCAATTATATAAAAAAGTTGATTCAAATTCAAAATAATATGTAAAAGAAAATAAAAAGCAAGACACCGCAAAGAAAGGAAGGTAAGAAAAGCAAAGGCATCACATTATGGCCTTCTTTGATTTGTTCTTTATGAGACAAAAAAGTTCACTACAAATTAAAGAATATATTGCTTTTTTCTTTTCTTTATATAATAAAGCATGCAAATTAACAAAAAAAAAGTATTGAATAGTGATCAATTTCATAAAACAATTCAATAATGTTAACAAAATTAGCCAAATAGATAAATACATTTGATCGGGTGGTTAAATCTATTCTATTATATTTTCTATTAGAATTCGACTACATAAATCGTGTATTCCCAAATGGTATTATTTAGTTTTACGGATAGATTTGGGATATGATTTGAGTTTTGTTGATCAAAATGATTGAAAAAATATACATGTTCTAATTTTATTGGTCACTGAATAAATCATTTCTTCTGTTCGGACACAACAAAATTGATCTAAAGGTGATCCAGAAACACTTACCAGAAAAGTAGGTTTAATTATGTTAAGTTTTGAAGAAAACCCATTTGCAGAGATTATTTACCAAACCAACCACTGCAGTGGGGTCTCTAAATAGTTAACACTGTGTGGCTAAACTGTACTAACTAAATAAGTTTTGCTCCAATTCAAGAAGTTTAGTTTGGTCTAACTAAATGAATAATGAATAATGATGGATTATTAATTCCTGAAGATTGACTATGAAGTGACATTAGTAGTATGGTTTTGATTACACCAGTGAGATCTCAAAGACTCATGATTGAGTTCTTTTGTTTCTTTTAACTTAATGACTTTGCAGCAACCATCAATGCCAAATCTGTTTCCCTCGGATCTCTGAAAATACATCTTCTGTTCGGAACTGTTACGAAACCTCTAGATAATGCAGAAGGTCTCGGGGTTCAATAATGGGCCTAATTGGGCTTTACTCGTGGCTTTGCTCGTGGCTTGATTATCGTTGGCCCAAGTTTTAATAATTGATAATCCCTCTAATCACGAAGATTAATATAGTGAAATATAATACATTTTAAAACTAAACTAGGATTATACGAGATTTTCAATCCGTATTTATTTAGATTCTTAAACCGTATTTATATTTTGAATATTGGTTTTAAGATATTGTTTTAAAAGTACTGATACCCAAACCATAATAGACCAGTAAATTAGAGGAACCAAACCCGACAAAATGACTCCAACAGATCATAATTCTAGATATTAAAAAACCAAATCTATAAATTTATTAAATTTTTTTTATTTTATATTTTATATTAAAATACCCGAACCCAAATTCTATTTATACCGAATCAAACTTTGTCCAAAAAATAATATAGATCTTCAATCAAAAAAACCAAAATACCGTATTAGAGGAACTAAACTCGACAAAATTCCAAATGAGTCCTAAATGCTCAGAAAACTAAATCCAAACCCAAACCAGAACCGAAATAATAATTGAATTTGTATCCTATATATTTTTTTAAAATTTTAGCTTTTTTTTGAAATTAATGTTTATTAATTTTAGATGTATAAATAAAAATTTATGACAAAACCAGCGGGAATTGTTTTATTTTTAAACCATGTTCATTTAGGTTCTTAAGTCCGTGTTAATATTTTGGAATATTGTTTTAGAGGCCTAAAACCCAAACCAAAATTGTCATGACTAGAGGAATCGACCCGAACTGAATTTGATAAAATATATAAATGAGTCTTAAGTCTATATACCCAAAAATCTAAATCCAAAACTCAATAATTAACTGAAATTACAACTCATATATTTTTTTAGTTAAATTTTAACTTTTTAAAATTTTCTATTCAATTTTTATTTATTTATAAATTTAATATAAAAAGTTGTAATAAAACTTAATTTATGTCTATTGTAAGGGTTACTATGAGTTTTAGGTTAATTTTATTTTAAAATTTATAATACGGTCAAAATAAAAATGTAATATATTGAAATATGCTAATTATATAGCTTCTGGACCAAACTATTCGACAAAATACAAAGAAGTTTTAAATAGTTGAAACTAAATACATTTTTGAAGGAGCAAATTTATTTCAATAATAATCTCGTTGGTCAACTCTTATTTAATTTCTTTTCTTTTCTTTTTTTCTGAAATGTGAAATCAACTCTGATTTCTTTGTCTTACCATTGATAGCGACTTAAGAATTTTGTTACGATTAGCTGTCTATAAAATCGCACATAGATTATAAAATGGTGGCCTAAAATATTTTGTGTCGACATAAGTGATGCTATTTTTTGGTTAATGTCAACTTCTATCTAAAAACATGTGACGTTGTTGAGAAAAAAAATATACAACTATGTGGTCAATTTATTGAATCGTCAATAATCCCCAGTTATATATATTTTTCCATATATTTAACGTGCTAATTTTTTTTTAACTCTTCGCAACAAATATCATTAACTAAGACCACATTATTAACATGATTAGGAAACTAATATCATTAACTAAGACCACATTATACTGTGTCCTTATAAATCCTGCTAGAATGTTTTTTTTATATCGAGACTACATTATATCGACAAAATCTGATTTTTTCTTTTTGTCAATCACAAATTATATTAGACTACAATTGGTTGGCCCAATAGCCAAATTCCTTCATAATGTAGACGGGAGACTCGATCTCTGATTGTGTAAATGAACTGCCTTATATAGATTTACCGTCTGCCACTAGGCTAAAAGCCATTTGCCAACAAAATCTGATTTAAAACTCAAATTTATTTTGTTCGAAATCCTATGCAAATTATAGATGGAACACATATTTTTTAATGATGATTATTAAACGTATAGATTTTGCATTACTATATGTTAAATGTCATTTCCGTTTCACATGCTAAAACATTTTTTTTAAAAGCGGTTTAACACATCAATACAATGTACCATCACGCCAAAGTCATTACGTTTATTTTTTGTCCAATATAGTAAGTTTTTAGGTTACTTTCTCAATCAGACGATAAAGAACGTTGATGACTTTCTTTTACGGTTTTACCAATAGAATTGTGAAACATTATTATTATATAATTCAATTCTCTGTCCAACTGTTTATTAAAATATTGTAATTATAGAAAAAGTGGAAGATAAGAAATTGTGGATGTCCACGTGCTACATGTGGTGAAATGCATGAACGCGTAACAATCATAAATATTTATAAACATAAAAAACAAAAGACAATCAAACAAAATAAAAAACAGAAAAACCGATTTTTTTCAAAATTACAACATTCAACAAATAATTTTTATATTAGAATTCAAATTGTTGAATTATCAGACTCCTTTTCACCATAAATAAAAAAGATTAAAAATTTATTTTAAGAAATATTTTTATATGTAAGTGGCATTTAGTCTAATGGCATGTGATAAGTCCACAAGAGGTATGCGCACTTGCACATTCTATGATCGAGTCCACCTACTTATATTTACAAGAACTTGGCTAATGGACCGGTTATTTGTGGCCCAATATTGACAAAAAAAATTGCTTTTATACTATAATTAAATCATATCTATTCAATTGCGGACAACTTAGAAATAATTTTGTTCATATAATTAAATATCTATTTCTGTTTTATTTTACGGAAATTTGATTTTTAAAAATTATGTTATTTAGTATGATATTTTAGGATTTCGGTGATTTTTTTCTTTTTTGTCAACAACATATTATATTGGATTACAACTAGTCATTTCAGTAGCCAAATTCCTCTATAATGTATACGAAGAAATTTGATCTCTAGTTACATAAATGAGTTGCCTTAAGTAAATTTACCGTCAGCCACTTGACTAATAGCCATTTGCAGATTTTAGTGATTTTTCTTTTGTCAACTGAACCACAAATGGCCGGTCCATTAACCAAGTTTTTGCAAATGTAAGCGGGAGTACTCGATCTCAGGATGTGCAAATGTACATGGCTCTTGTGGATTTATCACATGCCAATTTTAGTGATTTAGATTATTGTTTTTGAAGTTTGATTTTAAATAATAATATTATCTTGTATAACATTGTTTGAAATTTAGAGAATTATCGATACAATTAAAATTTTTAGAAATTATATATTGCACAAAGGGCACAATGGAAAGATTCCTATGAATCCACGTTAACTCCCACCACCACTTACCTTCTCCTCTATTCTTATCCACCCACCTTCCTTTTAGCCTCTTTCAATGCTCTTCTTATTTTAATTATTACACTTTATTTTATTTATATATATCAATACCAACATTTGGTCATACTCACAATCACATTCATATCAATAGATATCATTAAATATTATTTATTTATTTATTTGATAAAAAAATAATAATGTGGTCATCTCTATTGTGTTCCAATCCATTTCACATTATATACAAAAAGTTAGGTGAAGAACCGGTCAATTTCAAATGAGCTTTTTTATACAATTTGTTTATATAAAATTTATGTATTATGTGTAAAGGGAACCTCTCTCCGCGTCCCAAAACCGAACATAACCCGACTAAACCGGGACTGTACCGTAACTCTCAAGAATGTATGTAACACAACACAGAAAGTTAACAATAATTTGGGATCTTTTATCTGCTTCAATTGGTGAATCCAGACTGAAACAAAACAGAGGAGATAACAATGTGTTCTAAGCAAACTTTTGTTGTTTGTTCTCCTCTGCTTGTTTCTTCTATCTTCAGCTTCTGGAACTAGACCTTATTTCACCAGAGATTGCTGATACTTGTGGTATGTGTATGTATGAATCTCTTTAGCTCATTCTAACAGTGAAGAAGTTAATTTCTTCCCCAATTCCTGTTGCTCATTCCAGGTCTTTTGAGTTGGGGTTTCTGACCTTGCTTTGGGATCATCTCAAGTACTTGTATCGTCCGTTGCTTCTTTGCTGTAACAAGATCACAAACATCGTCTGTTTATCACTTCTTTTGTTTACATGAATGTATTGAAATGCAGAACGAAAATGAAAAGAAAACGAACCGTTCTCATGTTGCTGGTAGCTCTCTTGTAGTTTCCTCTTTGCAAACTCAAACTTTGCGTCTGCGTCAAGACCTTTAAGTTTCTGTCAGAGACAATAACAGAAACAAAACTGTCAATTTCTTGTCCAAGATCAGGTTAAAACAGTAGAGAGGTTTGTTTCTACACTCACTTCTTGTTGAAGACCAGTAGCTTTCCGCTTCTGTTCTGTACCAAGTGGTTTCCTTTGGATTATTGGTTTTTCAGACTTATGGACATATACTGCATCGTTCTTCATCCTTTGCTGTGTATTTTGTTTTAGAGGTCTCCTAGTCCCATCAAAATCAGTAGCTGATGATGGCTTAATAGATCTAAACGGAGCATCTTGTATCCTCATTTGTGAACTCTCGGGTCTTCTCTTGGCAATATTCTGTGGTCTCCTTTCATGTTCTCGGCTTGTGTTGTATTCCCCAGTGTTACGAGGATCTGATACAAACATCCCAGGGACAATCAATCAACTGAATACATATAGCTTAAATCATGGTATCAAACAAACAAGAGACAGTATATAACTCACTTCCATCAAAGTCCAAGGAATCAAAGAAGTGTGAGATTTCGAATCCATTAGGTTCTGGTGTAAAGATATCGACATCATACGGAAGCGATGGAAATGCCTCTTCTTCATCAACCACAGACGGATTTGCAGACTCTGGTGTACCTTCAGCACCTGTTTTAAACACAAAATTAGAACCAAAGACTATGGATCTAATTCAAGAAACAAAACTGTAAGGAGTGAATCCTATAAGACATAACCAATCGAAAAGCATAGACAGAGAGAAAGAGAGCAATTAATTACCAGCGATTTCCTTTGTGGTATTCACCCATTGATCCACCAACTCCTTCCACTCTCTAAATAAACCATCAAAAACTCAAATGTGAGATTCAAAAGTGCAAAAGAGTAAGAAGTGTCAAACTTTTGTCTAAACAAAAGATCAAACTCATACGCAATAAGAGTCTTTGCAAGTTGACGAATCTTATCAGAACCATGTTTCCTCAGACCATTAACAGCCTTTCCAATTTCAGTACTCTGCGAGAATAATCGCAAACCTTAACACGATGATCAACAACAACAACAATTTCATACATGATCCACTCAGAAACCAACCTTAAGAATATCTACATTCAAAGACATCAACTTAAGCTGTCTCAAGGATTCAAGTAACACCGAGTTTGACTGCAAGAGAACAAAGAAACAATTAGAAACAATCTTCACATTAATGGAATTAACAAAGAGAAAGTCAGATCAAAACCTCATCTTCTTTATTAAGCAAGATCTCTTTGATCCTACCAACTTCCTTCGAAATCACAGTAAATTGTTCAATCTCATCACTCAAAGCCTCAGCTTCATCAATATAATTGCTATTCAAATTCATATCATCGATATGATTATTATCTCCTCTGCTACTGTTAGCTTTGCTCTCTTTACTACCACCACCAACCTCATAATCTTCATCACCATCATTAACCACTGTAACTCCGCCGCCAATTCCGGTGGTTCCACGGCCACGATTAGCCTCATCGTCTTCAGGAACCGATAGCTCAAGGTGGTCACATCCGACGCAACGACTCACTCTGCACGAGAATAAAAGCTCTGCGATTTTGTCTCTTCTCGACCTAAATTTTTTTGGGCTATCAGTAGCAGCGACCATGATCGCATGATCAATGATTCCAAATATATCAGAATCTCCTCGCCGGAAATAATCTCTCCAGCTATCTAACGAACCTGAACCTTTCATTGTCGTCATCGTCTAATTCGAATCCGATTTTTGTCGATCCAATCAACCGGATTGAGAGTTAAAACTGAATTTTCCCACAAAGTTCAAAACTTTCGAAGAAAAAAACCAAATTTTTTCAAGAATATCAAGATTCAGATTGTTTTGATTGAAACCCGAAAGAGAAGATCAGAGAAAAGCTTCAGCAAAATACTGAATCTACCCCCAAATTTCAATGTCAAGTTTCCAGGAAAAAAAAACAATCTAAAAGTTGACACTTTTGGAAATAAATTCCCAAATGATAAAAGGAAAAAAGGATATGCGATCAAAAAGAATCTAAAGGATAAACAAGAAATATGTTTTGTAGTCCTATGGATTTTGTTTTTCTTTTATCTCTTTTAATCTTTTTCTTTCCGAATCTGACAAAAACTTGCCCGGAAAGCCCACAAAGGATTTTCCCGAGAAAATATGAAAATGCACCGCAAAGATGAGAAAAGAAAACAAAAACCAAAGCGAAACAACACAAAACAGAAACAGTTTTAGTTACGTTTTCTTGTCTAATCTATAAAAACCCAAGTGCTATTTCGTTAAACCAGGTTCAATAAAATTCAATTTAACAAGAAATCTCTTCTCTTTTATTAATTCAGAAATAAATTTCTTAAATTTAGCTGGAGAGAGAAAAAAAAATATTGATTTATTTTATTATATTCTGTATCTGTTTTTTGTTCAATGACAGGTTAATTGGACTACGACTGATCGATCCAGTAGTCAAATTTCTACATAATGTAGTGGAGAACTCGATCCCTGATTGTACAAATGAGCTGCTTTACGTGGATTTACTGCCGATCACTACGATAAGAACCATGATACTCTGTATCTAGTTTAGTAAAATGAATTTAATTTTATTTATTTTATTTTGTGTTGGATTTTCTTTACGGCTTTCTTTTGACCTGATCGGTCTAATTTGGCTTTTCATTATATAAAAGAGTATAAAAAATAACATTCTTTTTTATTTTTCTTACACATGCGTTGTACTTGAACGACAACACAAGTTAGTGAACGAGGTCAAACTCTTTTTCTGCTTACATTTTTTTTTTTTTTCTACACTTGTCAATTAATGGAATTTATTACGTTGGAAAATGTCAAAAGGTAAAACAGTTGTAGATATTTTTTTTAATCATAAAGGTATGATAAAAAGCTACATATGATTGATTGTATCTCTAGTGCAAATTTTTTTAAAAATATGTCGGTAAATTCATTCCAAAACAAAAATTGATTTAATTTCATATTTTAATTTTTGATTTGGTGTCTAAATTACATTATTTTAAAATTTTGAGTAAAATTCAACACATTTCTAAGCTTTAACTAAAAACATACATATAAAAACCTTATTATAAAAATATATTTAAATATAAGTTTGACTGGTCATAAAATTACTATGTATTAATAATCACAAATTATCAAATACATTTAAATTTAGTACAGAAATATGTAGAGTATTTTATTTTTACTCTTAGTACTGCAGATAAGGAATTCGATTTCTAGTGCTTTGAAAATTTATAAAATGACTACGCCACTAGATCATATGTCTCTGACACAATAATGATATTTATAACAACAAAAAAACATTAAAGTACAACCTAATCCACTCACAAAATTTATGTTATGGTTTGTTAAATACATTTAAGTGTTTTGTCTTTTTGTAACAATCATATTGAGGAAACTGTGAATGGTTCCCACTAAAGCCCATTCTCTAATGTTTTATTGTTGGATAAGATCAAAAAAGAGAAGTGATAAAGCTCATTATCGTCACAGCTGTTTTCATTAACTCATCAACTTTCATTTCCTAAACCATTGTTGTGAATGTGAACCATAAGATATCTACTGTTTATTAATACCTTAGTTTTTCTGGTCAACTTTATATTTTCGATAAACCAACTAAATAGCAAACAGTCTACAAATGTTAAATTTTCAGATAATTTTATTATAATGCGGACAACATGATTTATTTTGTAATTAGAAAAAGGAGGAATGCAAAAAAAAAAATAAGAAGTGGCAAAACAAACTTTTAACACTATTTTCAAGAGTTAATCAAAGTCCGAGTCTACTTTAGTTATCATATTATATTTCAAATTTATATAATTTTTATTTTTTCAAGAATTAAATTGACAAACTTTATTAGTAATTACATAACTCTAAAATCT
>JAKUCM010004845.1:0-19537 GCA_023374145.1 Lepidium sativum | reverse complement strand
GAGAGAGAGAGATTACAATTCTTTTGTGAAACTACAGAAGATCACAATCCTCTTCATCTTTTTCTCTTCAATAGAGTCTGAGAGTACAACATGGTTCTAGAGTTCATTAGTTCTTATTCTCGAATGTTGTGAGATGAGAGAAACCAAAGTGGTTTTATCCTGGTATTCTTGAACACATTAAGTCGGAACAGTACGGGCATTAAAAGAATTAAAGAAAATGATTTTATTTCGACTCTACTTCATCTTAATTTATGATTAGATCACGAGTATCAAAGTTGTATTTTTATTTATGTTCTTATATATCTATCCTTTACAATTCAATAATGTGTCATCATATGAATTCAAGTCCTATAATCTTTATTCTTTTAATACCACTATTTCACTTAATAGTTTTCTTGTATGTATTATCCCACAACATGAAGCAAGTTTGAAACCAAAGGAAATAATATCAATGCTCCTCCTTCAAACTCTGTTCGTGTAAATCTCGTGTTACATATACATTGGAAAACCAAACTGAACTCTTGTATCGTTTATCTTTATATAGTTTTCTGTTAAGATTGAATTACTTGAATTTAGTGTTTTTAGTCAAATAGTTCAAATCCACGTTTGTTATTTTTTCACCAGAGTTCACTCTATAATAATATTGTCCATGCGATATTGGTTGTAATTATAAGAAAATAAATTAATATTAATAAATCAGAGTTTTTCGATCTAATTTTTACATAAAAATAAAGTACATTCAAATATCCATACTATGCAACATTATATAAAATGATCATCTTCTTCATATATCTTTCATATATATATATATATATATATATATACGTGTAAAAATAGTTACTTACACGTAATATTCTTATGCATGGGTGGATATGAATGTCATAAAGGATTTATCCGATCCTTTGAAAATAAGTGATAGTTATCTATTGATATATCATATATGTATGATGTTTTAGGCTTTTCATACAAATTAAAAGTATATTTCATATTTGTTTTTTCAACTAAAAATACACTTATAATTTATGTAATAATTATTCATCCAATTAGAAATTAATTTCTAAAATATAAATAATCAAAAAAGTTGAAAATATAATAAATATTGCATTAAAAACTAGAAAAATCAAATAATTTGGAATACTTTTTTTTAGAATATCATACATATTGAAACCAAGAAAATGTATATACAACATAAATAGAGAAAGTTATCTCTCAACCATACAATTATTTTTGTAGGTTTCATGTAGAAGAAAGAATCAAATTTAATCTTTATATTTCCGAGTCCCTCTCAAATCTCGATCTTCCTAGAACTTAAAGAGCGTAACCACAAAGAAAAGCAAAAGTTAATAAGAAAGAGACATGAAAGTAAAATGTGGAATATATATTTATAAAATTGAGGTGGTCTCACTATCTTTGAGGCTGATCTTCGAAGAGAGACAGAATTTCATTCTCCAACTCTTCCAAAAAAGCACCAATCTGTCTTCTATCTTTCAATTTTCAAACCATTATCCTCTCTCTTCTTCTCTCAAACCACATAAATCATACCTAAGTGGATACAATTTCATAACCTTAAATATATCACTTGAGATTTTTTTCATCATCGCTTTAGAATAACGTACGATATGACAAACTATTTAGAGCCTCATTCTCTTTATTCTATAATACGATATAACAAAATATTGTATTAATTAACTAATGAAATGATTCCAGAAAATATCTTGGTCAAATGGCTAAATGTCTAATTATAGAATTTTCGACACAAATTTGACCTATTGTAATTGTGTAATCTCATGTAATTGAGTCCCGGTTATGGATTTGAATTTTTTTTCATCTAATTATTGGAAAAGTAAATGTGATCCTATTTCAGCAATGAGTTGTAATATATATAAAAGATATGGTTAGAGGTTCTTATATATTGATCCACAATGAAATCTTAAAAGATCTTATATGTCAACAAGTAACTAAACTAATAAAATCCGATCCATAAATAAATTACTTTAGTTAAAATTGGATGAGACTCTAACTTTGTACTTAATATAATCAAGCTAAATTGAGGCCGACAAATTAATGGTGTCACTTGATTCTTGGCAATCTTATAAGATTTAGTTAACTATGTTCGGTTTAATCGGTCGTCTCTAATATATATAAAGTCCAATGTGTAATGGTAGGTTTTGTTCGTTTGCTAGTCGATGGCGACCGCGACCAAAACATGTTCGTTTCATAGTCGTTGGTTCAGCGACCAGTCGCCAGCGACCAGCGATTGCAATTTTTGATCGCTGTTTAAAACAGTGATTTGTGGCGACTAAAATTCAAAATTACTAATTTACCCTTATTTTTTAGTAAATTCACAAAAAAAACCAACGATCAGTCGATGGTCGCGCGACCACTAAACAAACAACAGAGCAACTGATCGCAGCGACTATCAAACGAACAAAAAATAATTTTTTTGATCGCAATCGCTGGTCATGGTCGCAGTCGCCAACGACTAGCAAACGAACAAAGCCGTAATAGAAAAGATTGGTGGTCCTTGCTGGCGATCGATTGATGTCAGGAAGAAATCATACATTGCATGTTACGTAGAATACTAAGCTTTATTGTACTACACAGTTAAGTTACCACATATATACTTTTTGAACATTCATGGTATTACGACTCTTCTTTATGATTATTTAAATTTATTTATACAACATGTATATGTATCTCACAATCATTATGTCTTCTCCGTCTACCATGCAAAAGCTGTACTTCACGTATAGAAACTATTATCTTATCATGTTTTAAAGTATTTCAATACTCATGATGAATACATGTACACTAGTTTATATATACAAACACATGAGTACTTTATCTTAATATTTTTTGTACAGATAATTGTAGACCTGAAAACCTAATCATCGCTATACAAATAAATTTATTTCAGTTCAAATCCCAAATATGTGGAAATTTGCAGGTCCTTAAACTTTTTAGGAGATTTCAAATTGTTGGTGCTCGTCCTTGATTGTCGGTCGTTTTTCGATATTTGGATCGATAAAATATGATCTGAGTTTAAAATTTACGTTTTTGAATTTTTGTAAAGGATAAAACTAATTGCCAGGCTGATTAGTTATTCAATTGTATATACTTAATTTTATGTGGAAAGATCAACTAGCGTTAAGATAATTTGTATTAAACCCTAATAATGATTTAAAAACTATTTATGTGATAAAAACCCATATATCTCAAGTTATTGCAAGACATTCGTTCAAAAGATATTAGAGAGACAAGTTAGGGACAAAATTTAGGACCTATAGGGAAAAAAAGAAAAGAAAAAAAATAAAAATAAAGGAAGGTTGGAAGAGCTTTTAACCCTGAAATCTAAGAGAATGTGATTAAAGTTACATCTCAAGAAAATTTAAAAGAAAAAAAAACAAATAAAAGCAAAAAGAAAAGGCTATACAATATAAATAAAAAGACCTATAATTACATAATTTTATAAAAATGTATATGTATGCAAGAAGTTTAGTTAAGTACTTTCACTTTCTTCTTGTTTTGGTTGATATTTTATGAATAATAAAAAATGCATGCATAAAACGATGACGTATTAACTGATGATTGCTGCCACATTCTTTCTCCGATCTCTTAGTTTCTCTGATCCCAATGAGAATATTTCTCTTTATTGTTTTTCTTTTTTTTCTTTCTCCTTTATTAATATATTCTTTTTATGTGAAATTTGTTTTAAAGACTTTGATTTTCAAAAGAAAGTAAATCTTCCAATGGTATAAAGGGTACAGTTCAGTGTTACTTTTATCAGATCGATTATCTTTTCTTCAATAAATCATAACCTCCAGGTTAGATTAAAGAAATCAGATTTTAAAGTCGAATAAAATTCAAAGTTAAAATTAAAATGTTGCTACTATTATAGTTTTTTACTTTAGGGCTAAATTGTTTGGATAAAGAAAACAAGCTACCTAGATTAGATATATTATATTGTGTAACTTAGTAATGTTTAATTCTTAGTTAAAATTGGATCGGTAAGAATGACTCATAATTTTAATCTTTTGAAATCTGAATTTTATTATTCAAAAATATGCGATTTCTTAAAATCAAATATCTGATTAGAAAACTGCAAAGATAACCAATTAACTATTTTTCACTTATAAGGTCTTTCGTGTTTATTTGCTTTTATAATGATAAAAATGCATTCAATTAGTCTATTTAATTTTCAGAACAAGTTATCATTCACTTTATAGTCATGCAAACATACAACATACATTTCTCTTATAACAAAATAGATAATTGTTATTATAAGTTTTTTTCCCAACAATTAAATTGACAAGAACCCATCAATAACCTAAAATACACTTTCTAAATTCCTTTTTAATCTAAGCACATTCCCTAAATTCCATTTTAATCTACTATTTGTTGTGGAAATAAATTGTACCTAATCTTTGAGTCATTAACTACATCCTTTTCATAACCATGTTAGAAAAACTCGGATGTCTTATTATTTTTTAAACCAATCTTTGTCAAGTAGTTTCTTCAGTGCTATAGCATTTTAATCGATCGTCTGAACTAACATTATTCAATTTACTTTTTTTGTTTGGGTGTGAACTTTGTCTATTAATTGTTGAGAAATTATAATGGATGACATATAAGTTTATGGTATTTAGTTTTAGAGTAAAACTACACTTATAGCTTTACGGTACACAAAATCAAGACTATTATATCCTCTTAATTTTTTTCTCTCATTCTCTTTTTTCTCTTACATTTCTTTCCACTTTCTCTCTTTCGTTCTCTTTACTTAGAAGAGGCGAGTTTTTAATAACAATAAAACATATTTTTTTCTTTATAGAAGAAGATGCATAACGATTGTTTCTCATAATTTTGGTGTATACACCAATATATGAGAAAGTGAAAAAATCATTTTTACCTTTTTCTTCACAAATTCGATTATTTATTGGTAGATCTATGTATATATCAAACGAATATTCAAAAATAAAAAAATGAAAAAAAATAACCAACAGCCGCCATTGTAGCAAGCTTAAACTCTCATGAAGAATGAGATGAAAATGATTTGACAAATTTTAGATACATGATTATCATATATGAAATATTAGATAATATATTTGATGTAATTTTGGTTGAAAGTATAATGTGTAACTGTGATATCAAATTATTATTTGTGTTACAGTTTTCAATATATAACAATTTATTTATCATATAATATAGAAATATTTAATCGGTAACTATCATTTTATCTGGTAATTATTCAGTTATCAGTTGACTTATCTGTTAACTATTGATTTAAGTCGCAAAAATGGTTACCAACATTACTTTACTGCTAACTATTATTTTATGAGATGATGTATCTATTAGCAAGATATAAATTGATTCTCATTCAATTTGTAATCTTCCAGTTATGGCACATTCCTTTTGTACATAGACCTAGGTTCATCATCTCTGTGTGTATATAATCAAATCTGTAATCATTGAGAAGAATAAGAGAGAATCACAAGTTTATATGGTATCAAAGCAGGCTACATGAATCTAATTTTTTTTTTCGCCCCATTCAAACCAAATGGCCTCGCCCACTGTTGAAACCATCGATGCCCAACATCCCACTCTTCTCCAAGTTAACATGACAAATGTTAACAAACTCAATGCTCACAACTACCTTGTGTGGAGCCTTCAGATTCAATCTCTTCTCGATGGTTATGACCTCACCGGTCATCTTGATGTTTCATCTCAACCATCACCACTCATCACAGCTACCAATCACACCACCTCTCCCAATCCAGCGTACACACTATGGAAACGACAAGACAAACTCATGTACAATGGTCTTCTTGGAGCTGTTAGCGCCACCGTACAACCTCTTATGTCTCGAACCCAATCTACAGCAGAAATATGGCAAACACTTGCTGAGATCTATGCTAAACCTAGCAGGGGACATGTTAAACAACTCAAGTTACAGATCAAACAATGTCAGAAAGGGACACGCCCAATTGAAGAGTATCTCAACACTCTTACTGCAAAGTTTGATCAATTGGCTTTTCTTGGGAAATCAATTGATCATGAAGACCAAATAGAATATGTACTTGAAGGACTGCCTGAAGAATACAAGCAGATTGTCGATCAGATTGAGAGCCGAGACAATCCTCCTTCATTCACTGAACTTCATGAGAAGTTGATTAACCATGAAGTCAAACTCGCCATACATTCATCATCTCAAGCAGTGGTTCCAATCTCTGCCAACCTGGCCAATACAAAGCCACGATACAACAACAACAGATCTTACTCTCAGAACTCTCGCAATTCTCAGACTTCATGGAACAATCAACAGCAACAGTCACAATCATGGCTCCAAGGTCTGATAACAAAGGTCAAAGAGGATACCAGGTTAAGTGTCAACTTTGTGGCATCTTTGGTCATAGTGCTCGTCGTTGTCCCCAACTTCCCAGGCCCTCTGGTGCATCAGAAAACAACTCACAGTTCTCTACGCCTTGGTAACCACGAGCAAACCTTGCTGCTAACACCAATCCACAGCAACCTACGTGGCTAATGGACACAGGCGCAACACATCACATCACCAGTGACCTTCACGGCCTCACCAATCCACAGCCGTACAACGGAAATGACAACATTCTCCTTGGAGACGGATCTGGTCTTCAGATTACTCACACTGGTTCAACAACTCTACCCACAAAATCTCATACACTTACTCTTACTGATGTGCTTTGTGTCCCTAATATACAACATAATTTACTATATATGTATCGGCTGTGTAACTCTAATAAAATATTGGTTGAATTCTTTCCTGATCACTTTCAGGTGAAGAGTCTAGCTACGGGGGACCCATTGCTCCGAGGATTGACTAGGAATGCGTTGTATGAGTGGCCGACATCTCCCTCACCCATGACATTTTTCACATCAGCCACACCAGAACCCACATCCATAGTATGGCATAACCGTCTCGGACATCCGGCCTCTCAAATTCTCAATAATGTTGTTTCCCACTTTTCTTTGCCTTGTTCTGTTTCACCAAACATGTTTTGCACTGACTGTACCATCAATAAAAGCCACAAAAGACCTTTTGCCGAATCATCCACTACCTCCACCAAACCTCTAGAATACTTATTTGCAGATGTTTGGTCATCCCCAATAACCTCTTTGGAAAATCACAAATATTACCTCCTCCTTGTTGATCACTTGATGAGATACACCTGACTATATCCTCTCAAAGCTAAATCTGAAGTCAAAACCATATTTTTGCCATTTAAGAACTTGGTGGAAAATCGATTCACTACCAAAATCAAAACCCTCTTCACAGATAATGGTGGAGAATTTTTTGCTCTCCGATCACTCTTATCTGAAGCTGGAATCTCACATCTTACAACTCCACCACACACACCAGAACACAACGACATTGCAGAACGAAAGCATCGCCATGTGGTTGAAACGGGAATGACTCTTCTTAATCACGCTTTAATACCGAAGACTTACTGGCCCTATGCATTTGCCGCAGCAACTTATCTCATCAACCGTCAACCCACACCAATCCTTCATATGATTTCGCCATTCACCAAGCTATTTCAAACCTAACCCAATTACTCTCACCTTTGGATCTTTGGTTGTCGATGCTTCCCCTGGCTAAAACCGTACACCTCTCACAAGGTCGAAGATAAATCCATTCCCTGCACTTTCCTAGGGTATTCACTCACGCAGAGTGCATATCTATGTCTTGACATAAACACTGGACGCATCTACACAATTCGTCATGTTCAATTTGATGAACAATCGTTTCCCTTCTCCATAAAATCCACGAGCCCAATCGGAGAAACAACAACAGTATCAGCCAAAAATGAAACCACCACCAACTCCGCCATCATCGTCGTGCCACTCGTCCAACCTGCTCTGCCGTCATCGTCTCAGGTGCAACAAATGGAACCTCCGTCGCCTTCAGAAAATAATCGTGAAACATCTTTGGATCATACATTGATCCTTCCAACTGAGACCACCAGCCCATGTGCAACTCATCATTCGGCCCTCTTGTCACCAAATATTGAGAGCAGCCCAAGTAATACACTCACCCAACAAGAACAATCAGCCCAGCTTTCAATTGGGCTTAATTCAGACTCAGCCCAACAAGTTGAAGACTTGGCATCTCAACCTCACACATCTCGTTCTCCTAAAGCTCCACCGCCGCTTGTGAATTCGCACCCGATGCTAACGCGACCGAAACATAATATCACCAAGCCAACTCGAAAATTCACACTATCAGCGGCGCTCTCCACTGATATCCCAGCCGAACCAAGGACGTTGACTCAAGCACTCAACGTTGGAGAGATGCTATGTCCTCTTAAATAGATGTGTTTGCTGAAAATGATACTCTCGTCTTGGTTCCTAGTCCACCAGACAAGCATGTAGTCTCCTGCAAATGGCTATACAAAAACAATTTTAACTCGGATGGCTCTCTTGGTCGATCAAAAGCACGAGTAGTAGCTAGAGGCAACACACAACAACCAGGCCGAGACTTCGAAGACACCTTCAGCCATGTCGTCAAATCCACCACTCTAAGACTGGTTCTGGACATTGCTGTAAGTTATTCATGGCCAATTCAACAGTGTGATGTTAATAATGCGTTTTTGCAAGGTACGCTTACCGATGAGGTCTATATAGAGCAACCACCTGGCTTCATCAATCGTGATAATCCTGATTATGTTTGTCGTCTTAACAAAGCAGTTTATGTCCTTCGCCAAGCACCACGAGCGTGGTACACTGAACTTCACAAGTATCTCATTCAATTTGGCTTCACAAACTCCTTGGCAGAAACTTTGTTGTTTACACTCAAACAGGACAACTCGTTCATCTATCTTCTAGTCTATGTTGACGACATAATTGTCACAGGAAGCCAACATACATTAGTTCGCAAGATACTTGATCTTCTTGCCCAGTGATTCTCCATTAAGGACCCAGAGGAGTTGAATTACTTTCTCGGACTTGAAGCACATAGAAAGTCCAAGGGTCTCCATCTCTCACAGCGAAAGTACATCCTGGACCTACTCCACAGCCATAACATGATCGATGCTAAACTAGTAGAGACACCAATGTCGTCATCAACCAAACTCTCGTTACACTCAAGTCCAACATACTCGGATCCAACATCATACCGCAAGCTCGTTGGAAGTTTACAGTACCTTGCATTCACCCGACCAGACATAATGTATGCTGTGAATCGACTTTCTCAGTACATGCACCGTCCAAACACAGACCACTGGCAGGCTGCAAAGAGGGTTCTTCGTTACCTTGCTGGCACTACAACACACGGCATATACTTCTCAGCAAACAATCCAATGACATTGCACGCATATGCCGATGCGGACTGGGCTGGCAATCATGATGACTATATCTCCACTAATGCTTATGTTATATACTTAGGTAATCATCCGGTGTCTTGGAGCTCAAAGAAACAGAAATTTGTCGCTCGATCTTCTACGGAGGCCGGGTATCGTGCCATTGCCAATATCGCATCAGAACTAAGATGGATTTGCAACATACTCACTGAGCTTGGCATAAAGTTACCAACGACTCTTCAACTGTTCTGTGACAATGTTGGTGCCACATTCCTATGCTCCTTCCGTAATGGTATACTCAAGGTCTCTCATGTTCACACTCATGATCAATTTGTTGATGCCTTGACGAATCGATTTCACCACTTAAGAGACAAGATTGGAGTGACTAAACTCCCTCCATCTTGAGGGGGCATATTAGCAAGATATAAATTGATTCTCATTCAATTTGTAATCTTTCAGTTATGGCATATTCCTTTTGTACATAGACATATGTTCATCATCTCCATGTGTATATAATCAAGTATGTAATCATTGAAATTGAAAAGAATAAGAGAGAATCACAAGTTTATAGTATCTATTACTAGGTAATTTATGTGTTAACAGTTAGTTAATAAATTTGGATACAAAACATCAAGTACGTGGACCCTATAATTAATGCTTTATCTTTCAAATAAGCAAGTATGTTATTATCTCAGGGTTAATTTGATATAATACTCTATTGAACTATATTATTTACTTAATTTTTGGAAACTATGTTAGTTTCTTAATTTATTTTCCAAAACATGATATGTACTTAATTTTTCCTTACTTGTTTGGTCGATCAAACCTATTCAAAATGGTCCAGTTCCTGTTTATCAACTTTATTAAATATTTGGGCTTAACTCAAGCACTTAACTATCAACGGATTCCTGAAAGCCCACGCATAAAACAGTTTAAATCGACTTAGAATTTAAATAGTTTCAAATTATATAAATGTGGTTCAGTATATTTTTGTTGTTTGAAAGTTATGAATTCGTCTAGCTATATATCCCTTATATGAACTAGGTAAATGATATGAACTTAATTATAATTACAATAATAACATGATATTATAAGAGAACATTTTACTTTTTATATTAAGTTACGAGTATACATAAAAGAATGAAAAAGGGGAGATCAAAGTGGGTATACGATATTACGAAATGTAGTACAATAGTGTTCAACTATTGCAGTCAAAAAGCATGTTTTTTAACCTTTTGCGTCTTTTTTTGGATAGTTTTCACTATTTTTATAACTTCAAAAGATGAAACTTTGATTTCATATAATTCTTTTGATCACTTTGCGTCGTATCCAAAACTAAAGAAGTAAAGATGATATACGTATCTCTACTTTTGTGTTTTTGGGAATATATATCAACTTTAATTTACTTCTGTATCTATTATTTAATTATAAATGATGTTTTAGCTTTATTTTTCTGTCTCAAAATATTTGATATTTAAGATTTTCAACATAAAAAATTGATATTTTTTTTTTCATTTAACTCTATCATTTAGTTATATTAACATAGAGATATTTTAAGTCATTTTACAAATTTTTGTAATTATTGTGCATCATTCTTAAACATCAAATAATATAAGACAGAAAGAGTATATAAAATTTTGGTCAAAAATAAAACTTAGTGAATTAGAACTTGAAATAAATGGTTTTTGTAGAAGGATATGCTTAAGAGGTTAATATGTTTAAACGTAAAATTTATAGTTTCCTGTTGAGTTTATCAATAAAATTGATATAATTAAAAGGGAAAAAGAAAGGAAGAAATCATTGGGAAGGATCGGTCAAAGAGGAATAATTGAGCTCTTTCTTTTTAACAAATTTAATTTAGAGTCACTTTTATATTTGTCTTTTGTTGGGTATAGTTGAACGAATGTTTCTTTACTTCCATCTCAAGACAAATATATAATTCTCTTCGTAAGTTAGTTTTCTTTTTATGGAGTATATTGTTTACGTACAATATGTTGATAAGATATATATCATAGTTTAAATTTACATGTTATGTTATGTTGTATTTCTTCATTTATTATTTCTGTTTGTCCAAATGGATATAACATAAGGAATTTGCTTTTTCCTATATTCCTGCGCAAAGTAACTTACTTTACATACAAAATAAAATTTTATTTTCTGAGTTATTACTTCTCTTTAACCCTAAACTAAGTTGTAATTACTACAAGAAAACAGGGGTAAAACCGACAACCTTTCCGACCGTGTAGTTGTTGTCGGAATTTTCCGACAAGGAAACCGACAACTGGCCACTGATACTGCACTAGAAGAACAATTGTCGGTTGTGGTCGGAAAATACCGACGTCTTCCGACAACCACCACATTACCGACCGTTACCGACCGTCTGTTCCGACAATACCTCCGACAACCACTCACACACCTATACGTCCGACAACCGTACCGACAATAGGCCACCGATACTACAGTAATGTGAATCTTACCGACCGTTTCCGACCACGTTTCTATTTACCGACCGTTACTGACCACTACTTTTACCAACTGTTAGCGACCACACTTAATTACCGACAACTGCCGACGGGACAAGTAAAAACGTTCTCCATATGTCATTTTCAGTGTAACCGAAATTAGGTGAAAACGGTCGAAAACTGTCGAAAACGGTAGGAAAGTTAATCCTATATAACCACACACGATCATGTTGTGATCAAGAAAACGTATCAAACAAACAAAATGTCAAATATATATTTTCGAGCTTGGATGGATCAAGAAAAAAACGATCCTGAAACGGGCTTACTCACCCGGGAGTATGCTGATGGGATGAAACAATTTATGGAGTTCGCTGGAAATCAAAGCATTACGCGGGAGACAGGTAAGATGTATTGCCCTTGCCGTAAATGCAAAAATATGAGATTTATTTCAGTAAGACAAGTTTGGCTCCATTTGTATAGTAGAGGTTTTATTCCTGGGTATAAAGTATGGTACTCGCACGGAGAAGATCCATCTATGGTTAATTTTGCTAGTACTAGTGGAAATATAGATAATGGTTTAGGTACTAGTGGAACTATGAATGTAGAAGGTGAATGTATGGTTACTGCTAGTAGTGGTAATGAATGTTACGGTGGAGGAGTTGTTGTCGAACCGGCAGTGGAAGGTGAGAACGTAGTTGGTTCAATTCAGATGGTTAACGACGCATTTAGAGAGAATATGTCTGCTTTTGAGGAGGGCATTAATAGAGGGGAAGAGCCAAATCTAGAAGCACGAAGTTTTTATAATATGTTGGATGCAGCGAAGAAGCCGTTGTATGGTGGGTGTGAGGAAGGGATATCTCCGTTATCGACTGCAACTGACTTGATGAATATCAAGACAGACTACAATTTAGCAGAGACATGTGTTGATGCGATAGCTAATTTGTTTAGCCGGAGTCTACCTAAAGATAATATTGCTTCTAGTTCGTACACAGAGGTTCAGAAACTGGTAGCTGGACTTGGGTTACCGTACGAGATGATAGACGTATGTACGGATAATTGTATGATATACTGGAGAGAGGATTCAGATAAGGTGCAATGTAGATTTTGTCGTAAACCTCGGTTTCAGGAAACATATGGTAGAAATCGGGTCCCATACAAGCGGATGTGGTATTTGCCATTAGCTGAAAGGTTGAAAAGGCTATATCAGAATGAGCGAAGTGCCGCTGCAATGCGCTGGCATGCAGAACATAATTCACATGGTGAGATTGCACACCCATCAAATGCGAAAGCATGTAAACATTTTATGTCAGTTTACCCTGACTTTGCTGCCGAAAGCAGAAATGTGTATCTCGGCTTGTGTACAGATGGCTTTAGTCCATTTGGGAAACATGGTAGACAATATTCTGTTTGGCCGGTGATTGTTACACCATACAATTTACCGCCCTCACTTTGTATGAAGTCAGAATTTCTATTCCTGACAGTTGTAGTTCGAGGGCCTGATCATCCAAAAAAAGCACTAGATGTGTTTTTACAGCCACTCATTTACGAGTTGAACCAATTATGGGAGAGTGGCGTAGAAGCATTTGATGTGTCTTGTCAGATTAATTTTACGATGAGAGTCGTCCTTATGTGGACTATCAGCGATTTTCCTGCGTATGGAATGTTGTCTGGGTGGACGACACATGGGAGAATGTCATGTCCAACGTGTCAGGACAGCGTAGAAGCATTCCAATTAAAACACGGGAGAAAAACTTGTTGGTTCGATTGTCACAGGCGTTTTCTACCCATGGATCATCCGTACCGGAAAAGCACAACATTATTCACAAAGAATAAGAAAGTGATGTACCAACAGAACCAGATGGCCTTACTATATTAACCCAACTACGAGATTTTGGCGCAAAAAAAACGATGGAGTGTGGGGGAAATGGCCATTGTCCTGTTGATGGCGTTGGAGAGTATCACAATTGGCATAAAAAGAGTATATTTTGGGACTTGCCGTATTGGAGAACCCACAAGCTACGACATTGTCTGGACGTTATGCACATTGAAAAAAATGTGTTTGAGAATATCATCAATACTATTCTGAATGTGAAGGGGAAAACAAAGGATAATTTGAAATCGAGACTAGACTTACCTGATATATGTGATAGAAGAGCACTTCATGTACGAGGTAACAATAAAGTTGGTCCTTGTCCAATATTCCGTATGGATGCTTCGAAGAAGGTATGTATTGTAGTTAATAAAAAATGTAAGCTACTATGATGTTTTGTTATTTATGAACTAATTATATGTAAATAGGTGGTATTTTTCGATTGGACAAAACACAATGTGCAATTTCCTGACGGCTACGCCTCAAATTTGCGCAACTGCGTAGACAGTGCAGAGGGAAAATTTATTGGGATGAAAAGTCATGATTGTCATGTCGTGATGCAAAGATTATTCCCGTTTGCCTTTTCGTATTTGCTTCCGCGCCCTGTACACGAAGCTGTTGCAGGTAAAAAATTTTTAGTAGTATCATGTACTTTGTGTAAGCAACTTTTCAATAAGAAATAAGCTTATAAATTTGCAGGTATTGGCTCATTTTTCCGGGATTTGTGTTCACGTAGTCTCACTGTAGACGGGATCAAGAACTTGAACGATAAAATTCTAGTTATCTTGTGTAATCTTGAAAAGATTTTTCCTCCATCATTCTTTGATGTTATGGAACATCTTCCGATTCATCTACCACGGGAAGCAGGTTAGTAACCTTTCATTTTGTAATTTTGTAATTATTATATAGACTAACTGGTCAAGCGATTCCAATACAGAGTTAGGTGGACCAGTTCAATACCGCTGGATGTATCCGTTTGAAAGATACATGTTTCAATTAAAAAAGAAAGTGAAAAACATGAGTAGAGTTGAGGGTTCCATCGTTGCACAATGCTTAAACGAAGAAACCGCGAATTTCTCTTCAACGTACTTTCATCCGGAAGTGCAGACAAAGAGACGTAGACCACCTCGACATGATGACGGTGGCGAACACCCAATGTATCCCGCATTTGCTCCTGATACATTTTCTCAGGTTGGTAGGTTAAGCGGAAAAGCAAAATAGCGGAAACTTAGTACGGCAGAAAGTAAACACATGCATCTGTATATTGCCAATAACTGTGTCGAAATTGAAGATCTAGAGCGGTATGATTCGTATATTTTTTGTATTTCACATTATCATTCGTGTATGGATTTCTTATATGTATAAGTAAAAATTATACTATAGGATTTACTTGGCCCAATTAAGAGCAGCTTATCCACATATGGCTGACGAAGAACTGCACGGGATCAAAGACGGCGAGTACACTGAATGGCTAAAATTCTATGTAAGTTTCAATATTTTTGAGGCAAAAGGATGGTTAAATTATGTGTTGTTAGTAACACGATATCATAATACAGGTTACTAAGTGTTCTTCACTTGGGCAACAGTTTCCGACATGGTTACAAGAGTTTGTGATGGGTCCAGTCTCTGTTGCTAATTCATATCCAATGTAATGCACAAGAGGCTATGCTTTCAAAATTCTACGTGAGGGGATGAAAAGACCGACTTCGGATTACGGTGTGTCTTCCAGGTCTGGTGACACCATTTACTATGGTGTTCTACGAGAGATATTGGAGGTTAGCTACCCAGGGCTTATGGGTTTGAAGTGCATAGTGTTCAACTGTGATTGGTACGACCCGACAATCGGAACAGGTGTGCGTGTCGATGAGTTCGGTGTTACGTCTATTAACTGTAGGCGTAAGCTTCAAAAATACGATCCTTTCATTTTAGGGTTACAAGCAGATCAAGTATGCTATCTACCGTACCCACAACTCTCCAACAGAAGAAACAATTGGATTACGGTGGCATCCATAAACCCACGAGGAAGACTCCACGGATCATCAGAACATGATCCCATGCAGCAGGCAAGCCCGGGAATACTTGGTTCACTTGGTATTGAACTTGGTATTGACCTTTCTGTAGATATAACCGAACAACCAGACGCAACGGTCCATGACGACTCGGAAGACTACATTACAGAGTTCGGGGATGATTCACCTGAGAGTTCTACGGATGATTCTAATGACTTTGATTCTGCCTCGACATAAGGTGTTTGTAGCAATTTCGCATAATAAAGACAATTTATTTAGCTAGATTATATAAATTTCGCATAATAAAGACATAAGGTGTTTGTAGCAATTTTCATGAATTATTTAGCTCGATATTTCGCATAATAAAGACAATATATAATTGACATAATAAACATAATAATTCTTTCACAAGAACAAACTTTTGAAACTTAATTTATTCAAAACCCAATTAAAAATAAACTTAGTTATTGCTGGGTTTAAACTAACATTTTTTTCAATTACACTTAATTAAAAATTATAATTACCTGTAGGAAACGGTCGGAAAAGGTACCGACGACCTCCGACCGGTGAAAAAGAAGGCGGCAAAACTAAGCGGCAAAATCGGGGGCAACGAAGCGTCTCCTGGAAGTCGAAGGGACGCTATCCGACGGTTTCCGACCGCTACCTACAACTTCCGACATTTAATCATCTTCTCTGTCTCTTTCTTCTCCATTTGCGATTGTGCAGAGCAACTCGAAGCCGACTTCAGCCGATCAGGGACGACGCCGCCGCCACCGCTTCCGCCACCTCTACATGTAAGTCTTCTGTCTTCTCTTCACTCTTTCCGCGATTTCCTAGATGTAGCAAAAATTTCATGTGAGTTTGATCAAAATAGGTAACGGATTTTAGCAAAATAGGTTGCAAATTTGAGCAAAATGTGTTGAGATTTAGGTTGTTTGTTGGTCGGATGGTTTTAAGGTGGTGGATTTCGCAAATCGCATCTCCATTTCACCCCTTCACCATTTCACCATTAAACCTATACATACACCTATACATTCAACAATTATATACAAATTTATATACTTATTTATATACACAATTACATATATATTTATATACTAAATTACATATAAAGTTTAGTTAACCACTTAATTATATACTACATTTTAAACTTAATTATATAATTAATTACGTATTAGTCGGAAATATTACATTATTATTTAGGTAAAATTTGTGAAATTTGCGAATTTTGCGAATTTTGCGAAATTTGCGATATTTTAAAAAAATAAGTTAATGGGATAAAATTTAGTACAATTAACTTGTTAAAATTTAGTACAATTAGATAAAATTTAGTACAATGTTACTTGCTAAAATTAAGTACAATTAGATAAAGTTATATACTAATTATATGTCGAAAAAACAAAAAATTTAATATATATATATATGTCAAAGTATATATAGTTTTCCGGGAATTTTTTTGTTTGACAGGTCTACCTACAATGACTTTCAACGACACCTACACGGTGTCGTTGACTCGGACCAGACACAGAGTCCGAGTCCTGGTCAACCATCTCCCCAAGAATCTCAACCGCAGGGTTCTGTGGCACACCTTACAATAGAACAACTTCTCACTGCAGAAGGCCGTCGTCATATCACCGTACTCGATCCAAATGGAGGATCTTGGTGCGTTTTTTTCTATTTATTTATAAATATTTACCTATTTATTTTATAGATTACATTTAATTAATATATTTAGACTCCTAATGTGTACTAAATATTTGTCAGGTTTCGATATGAAAAAGGTATTAAGAAGGCTATTCTTAAAATGATTCAGCATCAGTTGCCCCAGGCTTATCCCCGCTACAATGACTTCCCGCGGGAATTACAAGAGAGTTGGTTCAAATCTTTCACGGTAATTGTATTCTAAAGTAACTGTTCAATTACGCTTGTTTATTATACATATTTATTTTACATATTGGAATTAACTATGTTTTAATTATGTATTTTTTTTTTCAGCAAGATTTTAATTGGGACGTCGAGCTCACTCCTCGGGTGCGAGCTGAGTTCGATAAACAGTGCCGCGCTTCGTACAAGAACAACATACATGAATGGAAACAAGCATGGAAGGCAGGAAAGAAACAACATCCCCGTTGTAGCCCGAAACTTTTCCAACAATTCATAGCATATTGGGAGCACGAGGACACCAAGAAGGTCTCAACCAGAAACTCCCTCAACCGAAACAGCAACCGCGGCGGATTAGGAGTTGCGACCCATAACAACGGGGCTCAGACTTTCGAGGAGCGTTCACGTGTCCTGTTAAGTTACTTAAATAAATTACAAGTAATATTTTTAAATTAACTACAACTTTGAAATATGTTTTGTAGGCTTCTCAGCTTGGTGAAGAGCCTGATTTATTCCTCCTAATGGAGGACACACATACGAACAAGCAGACGAAGCGGGTAGAGGACAAGAAGGTTCTTGGTGTTCTTGAGACGGTGAGGCGGAAGACCACCGAAATCCTATCGCAGCGCAGTCAAGAGGGCGAGGGTAGTTCTACCCAGCTTACGCGGGAGGAAATCGATCAGCTCGTCATTGAGGTAAAATAATTTTTTTAATTATTTTAATCACTTTTACTTTAAATTTTCTCTTTTTCTGCAGTCCACTCCGCGTACCAAAGGCCGTGCCTTCGGTCTAGGCAATCTAGTTACATCTGATGGTGTCCCGACTCGTCTCACACACAGTTCCTTGACACCGTCAGAACGTGAGCAATTCAATCAGATGCGGTTGAAACAAGAAGAGATGGAACGTCAGGCAGAGGAGAACAACGCCAAATTGCGGGAGATGGAGCGTCAGATGCAGGAATTCGCTAAATTCCGCGAAGATTTTATGAGTTTTATATCATCGCGTAATAATTAACATCTATAATTTCTAAACTCTTTTATCTTTTTATTTTTAATATAATATAATTTTTAATTTTATTTTTATTTTTAATTTTTAATATAATATATATTATTTATTTTTAATTAATAAATGTAATTTATTTTTAATATAATATATATTATTTATTTTTTTATTATAATAATGGTCGGAAATTTCCTACGACCTCCGACGCCACGTTTCCGACCGTATCCGACTCCCCGTTTCCGACGTTCTCCGACGCCTCGTTTCCGACCATCACCGACAGCTACGTTCCGACAATCTCCGACAGCAGGTTTCCAACCACTCTCTGTGGTCGGTAATAACCGACCACTACTGACGGGATTATGATTTCCGACCATCTTAAACCGACCACCCCGAATCCGTCAATTAGTGTCGTAAATTGCGTTTTACCGACGGTTAAAAGATTTGTTTTAAAAGAAATGGTAAAACTATATAACAAAGTGTCGTTCTCATTTTCTTAATCTTACTAGGGCCTGTCTTCAAATTGACTTAACAAAGGTCTTTGATATATGACTTAGATTTGCATTACGTTTTTGTTAATTTGATTAAATGCATCTCTTCCCCTCATTACTTCATAGTTGCTTGATCTTGTCTTTAGAGATAAATAGACCAAATCAAGGAGGTTCATTTCTTCATGTCTGTTTATATCAAAACTTATTTCAACTTGTATTCTCAGTATCAATCTTTTAGCTACTCGATATTTTAAGTTTCGTGATAATCTGTTTCGATTATTAATCGGGGTCAACATTTCAATTTCAACCTAAAACCAAACCTAGAGAGTACTTAGAACTGTCATGTTATGTACATAAGTTTTCTTTACAAAGTCAACCGTCAAATTTTGGAATATCTAAACGGGCTAAATCCATAATGCATATTCCTCTGGGCCTAACCCAATATGCTTCTTGTATGTAATAAATGTTAATCAAATTACTTTTCTCTCTCTCTCTC
>JAKUCM010004844.1:0-12866 GCA_023374145.1 Lepidium sativum | reverse complement strand
GAACCGAATATAATTGTATACATTTATTTATATCTATCGAAATTAAATAAATAAGGTATTCATTTAATAGTAAATAAGTTTGTGATATATCAAATAGTTATAGCATACTTTTTTATAACAGTATTGGTATATAGAGAAATGTACTAAATAGTATATTAACTAAAAATAACCATAAATAATTGTTTCGTTTAAATTTGTGTATTGAAAACGATATCTAAAGGTGATCTCATAAAAAAGTTAATTAAAATTATATCAACTAAATTATCATAAATAATTATTTATTTAAATTCGTATTGCTAAACCGAATCGTTCATGATCTAATAAAGCAATGTATTCAAAACTATATTAATTATATACTATAAATAATAGTTTCGTTTAAATTTGTGTTTTAAAAATGATATCTAAAGTTGATTTTATAAAAGAAGGCATTCAAATTATATTAACTAAACTACCATATATAATTATTCGTGTAAATATGTACATTACAAACAATATCTAACATAATCTTTTCAATAAATGATTGAAATTCGATTAAAAATAGCCAAAGTACCTTACAATCACGCTATTTTGTAATAGCATTTTATGTAATATTTTACATTGTAATAAAAGCAATTATAAATATTACTATCCTTTTACTATAGAAGATAAGTATAAATTGTGGTATATTTTAGTATATTATCACATTTATTTTCTGCAAAAGAATTTTTTTTAATGCCTCTAAACGAATCTCAACAATTCATCTATAGCAATTCATTGTACGTCTATTACTTTTATGGTGATTTTGTTGTGGTATCGACAATCTAAAAGTAACAGATTTTTTTTGTATATTTAAACTTGCACGAATGTAAAATTGTATGGTAGGTACTAAGGAAAAGAGTTGGTGACAGTAATTTATTAATTTATGTTGAATATCAAATAACCTTAATAGTCAAATAAATCATAATTATCTAATGCTTTATGATATTAAATAACCCGTTTTTAATTAACGTGATATCAAATGAACCATATTTTTATCAAATGAATTGTATGCATTTCTATCAAATAAACAATATTTTAACATGTTATTGTCTGTCATATCGAAAAACTCGTAATATACGAATATCAATGATCCATATTTTTATAATTGATTAGATTTGAGCAAAAGACTCAAACTTGTTGATATCTGAATTTATTTCCAGCTTTTTTGTTTCTTTTCATAACAAAAATAAATCAGAAAACTAATATAGAGATTAAAATCCAGTTGTTCAGTTTAGCTCTTAATGTAGAGATAACATTTACTAAAAAAACTTAAAACAAAATGGAAAACCCTTTTATAAAGAAGAAAAACACCACTTATGGAGATTCAACACAGAAGAAATATAAATTGTTATTTTTCAAAATCTGAACACTCGGATATAAGAAAAATTTGAGCAAACTTTAGACGAAAAGTGATGTATTCCTCTCAACAATAAAAGAGTTTCTTAAATGTGAGTTAAGAAATGTATTTTAATAATAAAATAAATTAATAAACCTATTAAAGAGTTTATTAAATAAGAAATTTTCGTAAGAGTTTTTCATAGGATTTCGTAAGAGTTTTTTAATTTTTTAATAATAAAATAAATTAAGAAATCCTTATAAAACTCTTGATAATGGTAATCTCAAAGTATTTATTCTTGACATTTTCAAAAACTTTAAGCAAGAAGTGATGATGTTTTTCTTCTTTATCGGATGAGGTTGTTTCCCATGTAGAGTGGATAGCTAGGTCCTCAAAATTTTCATGAATTCTATGATCTTTGCTACATTCATTTCTGGAAGACAATTATTATGTGTTCATTACGCATCCGCTTGAAATATAGAGGATCACGTTAAGACAGACTGAAAGGAGATAAGTAAATAAGAAAACATTTTCAGTGTATGTCTTAATTAGTTTATTTGTTATAATAATCTATTTTAGCATACACTTTGTGGTGGAAAATATCCAAATTATAAGTTCTACTTTTGTCAGATTGGACAAACTAAGATCAAAATTCACCAATGTTGAGTTGTGGACATGCCCATTACTAACTACACGAGAAGCACAGTAGTGGGAGAAGAAACTCCATGATTTGTTTAGAACTGCATTTACTTTTCATATAATATAATTTTGATTTTTGATTTCAATATGACCCTCTTTCTTAGGGTTATTCCGATTCCTAGAGAAGTAGAAGCAATAGTCGTGGGAGTAGCTACTGAGATGATCGATCATATTTAGCTTACGGGCTGTTACTCAAAGAAAGATTTTAAAAGATGTTAATTGAGTGGATTTTGATAAATTGTGTAGGATTTTAAATGTTTAGTAATGGATATTGTATGAATCTGTAGTGAACTTTTGAATGAATTTTCTTGTATTTGAAAATCATCTCGAAAAAGTAATTTTCAAGAATCGGTTGATATACATTATGCATGGTATTCAGGGGGGGTGCACAATATATGAATCTGGTATTTTTGGTGGTTCCGGAGGTCCCTTATTTTGATGGGTTGTGCAGCGTGGTTCCTCATGAAAACGTTCCATGAATGGATCAAAGAGTGTATCTTCCATTGGTATGTAAATGAAGCTCTCTCTGGTCAACCATTGACCAAAATGAAGGATTTGTTTGAATAGAAAAAGACATCAACATATGATATGAAGAAGATAATCATCCAAGGAAACATGGGTTTATTTGTAAAGATCAAAATTGAAATCGATGCAAGAGTTATAGCAGGAAGAATCTTTCAAAGAGTTGCCATGTCAGGATCAGAGTATGTGTGTTCTTGCAACAACTCTTTTGCACTTTCACAATAAGAGTATGCTTCAAGGATTGATGTCTCAAGAGAGTTTTGAATAATTGCCTTGACAACTTGGTCTTCTTGAAACCATTTGTCTTCTTCATCAAGCTTCTCATCGTCACTTTGAGATTCTTCATCTTCTTCCGATGAGATAGCCCTTTTTGTTGGAGGTTTTGTCCTCACAATGTGTCTCCAAAAGCCACGGCCACAAATCGTGGTTTTAGCTGTTCGAGCCCATACTAAATAGTTGTTCCCTTTGAGAACAATTGGAATAATCAAAGCTTTGTTATGCTCCATGATTTTTCAAAGAAATATCCGATGGATAAAAGAGTGTTTCTTCGAATGAGTTGAAGAAACCGAGTGAGACTATAGAATTGGATCAAAGGAGATGAGAGAATATAGAATAAGAGGTAGTATATGAGCGGAAGTCGTAAGGAATCAAGAGCAAAGCTCTGATACCATGTTAGATTTTAGAACAAAATAAGAGAAAAGAGGAGAGAATGTGATAGAGAGAATCGGACATTTTCATTGTGTAAATATGGTGTTAGAAGAGGTGCTATTTATAGAGTGTACAAGGAGTCTTAGGAGGGTTCAAATTTGTCGTCGAGGTACAGCCTCCAAGGAAGAAAGTGACGCGCCCCGGATCCCAACGCACTCCGGTCCCCGAGCTGAAAGCGACTCCTCCGCGCCTTGGTGATCCGCACCTTGCCTCGGTCTTGACGAAAGGTAAGTAACGGTCACATGTGACTCTTAAGGTGAGTAACGGTCACATGTGACCCTTGTCGCCGAGGTACAACTTCCAAGAGAGAGAGAGTGACGCGCCTCGGATCCCAATCCGCTCCGTTCCCCGAGTTGAGAGCGATTCCTCCGCGCCTTGCCTCGGCCTTGGCGACTCTTCTCCAACGGTCATCTTCTTCTAGTTGGTGTCTCCTTAGGATCCAAGTACTCGTCGCACCTTCTTCCTTAGACCAAAACGATCCAAATCTTGTTTTGGGTAGGCGTTGACTTTTGTCGTTGACCGTTGACTTGGTCAACGGTCGCCCATAGATCGAGGTCCATCGTACCGCTCGGACATTGATCCCCGATCATCAGACTTCCCGCTTTGGTCTGCGGGTAATGGCTGTCTCGATCATCCGTCTTCCCGCTATGTACCGCGGGTAGTCATTTTCTCGATTCTCAGACTTCCCGCCTCGTACCGCGGGTAGCGAGTGTCTCGATCTTCAGACTTCCCGCCTCGTACCGCGGGTAGCGTTTTTCTCGACCTGGTTCTCCGACTGCGGTACGTACTAACTCGTACCGCAGTGCCCATTTCCTCGACCCGATAGCACCTTCCGATCCACCATTTGCTCCGACCGTATTCTCTACCCGATTGAAAATTTTTCCCGGTCCGATCATACTCGTGACCCGATACCTTATTTCTTTGACCTTGTAGATATTTTGATGGTCTTGATAGGTCTTGATCAATAATTTATAATGTAGTTCGGTTAATTTTGAAATAAATTAATATTTTTATAGATATCCGATAATCAAATTATCGGATCGGATCCAATCCGACTTATCCAAAATTGCATGACTATTAAAAATTGTATACATTGTCATATGAGTCGACGATCCATATATCTCTGGAAAGTATCGAAAAATTAAAATGTACTCAGAAGAATGTCTCATTATAATTGACTATATGAAATGTTTATAAATCTAATTTCCCAGCAGATTAATCCCCCTTTGTGTTTTGATTTGAATTCGTTTAAATGGTAGGAGTAAACCAAAATTAGTATAATTTACACCTAAACTGAAATTAAACAGTAATTGGTCTATTAATGATTTGATACTAGTAAATTTCACTTAACCTACTAAAAAGAAATCAAGACTTAACTCGTAAAAGCTTAAGTTCCCTAACTCTAAATTGGAGATATCATTTCAAATCCAAGAGATTTTTGAACTGAAAAACAATATTCAAAAATGGATTTGGTCGAATAGAATTTGGAAGATGAAATGCGTGAGAGGTTCAATTTTGGTTTACTCAACTAATTAAACCAACTCTAATTGGGATTGAAAATAATTTAAATTACATTATTTGTAGACGGGAATTAGATTTTTAAATTTTGACAGAGTCAATTATGATGAAGTATAGTTTCGAGTACATTTGGATCGGATCGTCAATCCTTATCATATATGTTCATATTCATCAAATGTATGTAGAATCTGCGGGTCAACCCGTTAGCCCGTGGGCAAACTCCACCAATCGGATTCTGGCCCGTTTTGATGGGTTAGGCAAAAGACAAAAATGAAAGACGAAAAAGAAGTAAACAGTGTAAGAATAAAAACACAAGGAAGAAGATATAGAAAGAACTCCTGAACAGCTCATCTCATTTTCCTGAGGCGATTAACGGTGTCTCCTCGTCTTCACTGTCGCTCTTAGTCAGAATCTTATCCTTCCATCGCCAATCTTTGGGAATTTCTTCGGTCGTCTCTTCTCTTTTTCTTTCCCGAGGTTTCTTCTCTTACTCCCTCAGAAAAAAACTTTTCTCCTGAGATTTGTGCGTCTTCTCGTTATTTGTAAAATTTAGTTGTATGCTTCTAGTTCGAGAAGAGATCGAGAAATCAATGATATTTCACATGGTTGATATAGTGTAGCATTTAATTAGAATGGCAAATTGGTTTCTCCGCGTTATTTTTTTGTGTCGCTTTCTGTTTTTTTTTGCTTCTCTGTTTCCATTAGTCATGTATGTGGTTTAACTAGATTGGCGAATTTGATTGTAACGATCATGAAGTTTTTTTAATCCCTTTTGTTAGCTAGATGAATTTATGGGTTTGGGGACCACTAATTACTTGCGTTGACTATAAACCCTAGGCTAGGGGGACCTTGATTGGGATCGGAACCTAACTTACTGTCTCATTTTATGAGTTCAATCTTTATTGCTGAGGGTAGATCCTTTCATGGCTGAGTTAAATGCCGTTTTCTTTGACGTATAGTTAATTCAATGTGTAAAGTTGTAAAATTTAAGCCTTGTAGGTTTGAGGAAGTTAGTTAGAAACCTTCTGGAAGTACAAAGGAGGAATGGGTTGGGAATAGTTTGCATTTACAATGTTTTAGATGTGTTTCTTGACAAGTCGCTGATACTCTGAAAAGCATGGGCCCAATTGAATAAATGCCACTTGGTTTTGTGTGATGGAGAGCAGAAGAAGAAAAGTAATACCCTCTCTTAACCCTTTTTGCTGGTCTGGTTGAAACATAGAAAAGAGCTTCTCTTTCTGAGGTTAATGATAAAAGAGTGAGTGAATAGACGCTTATGAGCAGTGTGTGGTGCTTGAACTTCTGAAGGTTTTTCTTCTTCCTGATGTTATTGGTAGTTGAAAGTTTCTTGTCTTTAAGGTTTGATTTTTGCTTTCATTGACCATCTCTAATTCTGCAAATTTGTGTTTGTTGCAGGATTTGTTGCTCTGGCTTTGGTGGTAGGTCTATGAAATCAACCCATATCTTGAATGGACTGCAACATGGTATCTCCGTTCCCGTGGGACTTGGAGAATTTGATCATGTCTAATCCGTCAAAGACTGAAAATGACAAAAAAAAGCTACCTACTGAGTGGGAATTTGGTAAAGGTGAAGGAATTGAATCTATAGTTCCAGATTTCTTAGGCTTTGAGAGAGTCAGTAGTGGCTCTGCTACCAGTTTCTGGCACACTGCTGTATCCAAAAGCTCGCAGTCGACCTCTACCAACTCATCATCTCCGGAAGTCAGACTATGTAAGCTTGCATCAGAAATTTCCCCTGGAAATTCTTGCAGCGACATAGATTTTATTCAGGTTAAGGCGTCAACAGCTCTCGATGTATCTGTTGCTTCACCTGAATCAGATCTTTGTTTAAAACTAGGAAAGCGGACATACTCTGAAGAACTTTGGGGTAAGAACAATAATGATATTTCAGCGGTTTCTATTAACTTGCTGACCCCGTCTATTGTTGCTCGGAAGAAATCTAAATCGTGTGATCAGAGTATGCTAGTCCCGCGATGCCAAATTGATGGCTGTGAGCTGGATCTCTCGTCTGCTAAAGATTATCATCGTAAACATAGAGTTTGCGAAAAGCATTCAAAGTGCCCAAAAGTTATTGTGAGTGGCCTGGAGCGTCGATTCTGCCAACAGTGTAGCAGGTAAAACCATGATTATTGTTCTGACTAGCAAATGCCCTTCAGTTTAATTGTCTAATTTACTTTTTGACAAACCCCAATAACATACAGTAGAGAAGTGATTTCCTTCCTAATTTTCAAGGTTCCATGCTGTCACTGAATTTGATGAAAAGAAACGAAGCTGCCGAAAACGTCTTTCTCATCATAATGCAAGGCGTCGCAAGCCACAAGGAGTATTTTCAATGAATCCAGAGAGAGCGTATGGTAAGTACCTACACTACAAGTTGATACATCAATGTTCTCTCAGGATCTTTCCATCTGTCTCTTATCACACACGCACACATATACACACAACTTCAGTTCATGGAAACCTAATTTAAAGTTACTCCAGCAGATCGTAGACAGCATACAAATATGTTATGGAATGGGTTGTCCCTTAACACGAGATCTGAAGAACAGTATGAATGGGGTACCACTTATGATACAAAGCCTACACAGATAGAAAGCAGCTTTACTCTGAGCTTCCAGAGAGGATATGGCTCTGAGGAACAGTTTGCTACTAGCAACCGTTCTTTCTCTACATGTCAAACCTCAGGCGGGTTCTCAGTAGGGAAGTCGAAGTTGCAACTTCATGCCGAAGGTTGGTATTTGCAATTCCTAATTCGTTCTATAACCTATAGATCGAGTATATCTCTGTTGTGTTTTCTTTTCTCTCTACTCCTCTGAAATTAAGTTAAAATTTTTTGGTAGGTGTGGGAGAATACCTAGGAAACCTCCATGAATCACAAGATTTCCATCGTGCTCTCTCTCTTCTGTCAACCTCTTCGGATCCACTGGCTCAACCACATGTTCAGCCATTTTCTACACTCTCTGCATATGATGTTGTACCAAAATAGATATAGTAGTGTGAAATTTGTAAACCGGTTTACTCTGGTTGGTGGATACTTGTCGGAACCTATTAAAACAAAATATATATTAAAAGAACTTCATGCTGATCCCGTTGAATGGCCTAACTTCAGCTACTTTACTATATTATCATTATTCTTGTTTCGTTAAGTAGTAACGAATCATTGTTGCAAAACACCAAACTGTGTATACCTCGGACAGACTTTGCAAAGTAGCTCTCTTTATTGATATCAATCAAGTAGAAGCTGTAAAGGCGGTTGTTATTCACTTTTGTAACTTGCAAAATCCAATCTCGTGGAGACAAATCTAGTTCTCAAATTGGAAGCCTATATATAGTAGTGAAATAATGCTCGAGACTCGTGAGTAGGTAAATGCTTTCAACTTTGTAAAAGTTCCACTCTACTTTTTAAGATCTTAAGCAGCAGATCAAAATTCATAAACCAACAGAGCTTTGAGGTTCCTAAGGACAATGATCAAAATCAGGTTCTTTGTAATTGTAGCACAAATATTAAATACAAACTCAGTTTCGTGCCGGCTTGGTATCAGAGTAGTTACGGTCTGATGGGTGGGGCTGTAGAATATTAAAACACAAACATAAGAGACAACATACACAAGGAAAATACAATGAGAAGTGGGAAGAGATTAGAAGCCAAAAATTGAAGAGACATCCATTTGGCTATTATTGAAAGGGAACAAAAGAGTGAGAAGAAAGAGAAAGTTGAAAGATGACAAGTCTGATACCCAGTGAAGGGTACCAAATTAAATTTCATTTTCACATGGAGAGAGAGACTCAAAAGCTTTAGCTTAATTACAGTGAATAGGTGTAAATTAAAAACAGAGGACCATGTACCTAAAGAATTGATGTTGAAGAACAAGGATTGCATTTAAAGTATACTGTCACTAAGAGATATGTGAGAAGATGTTGTCACTACTTATCATTATTCTCACACAATCAGGACCTTTTAAAAAAGTTGAGGTTGTGTTGCGTATTTTGTCCTTGTTGTTACTAAGCAAGTTAAAAGAATACTAAAATTTGAAATACTAGTAGACATGTCTGACAGAGAAATGAATTGGCATACAAAGGGATCCAGAAGAAGTTGACTTAATAGGTATCCAAAAGTACGAGAACTGCGGAGCTAACCGATCAACTGGTTTAGCTTGTACAACAAACGTTACACCGTTTTATTAATGTGAAAAGAAACTCCATCGGAAGCAATCTGACTTATAATGGAGTGATCTCGGATTCCTTTCTCATATGAAATGAGTAGGGAAAGTGCCAAATATTGGCTGTGGTTCGACCACAGGATTGTGTTTGGTCCCATGTGAATCCGAAGAGTTTGACAGAAGAGAGAGAGCACTGTAGAAATCTTGAGATTCATGGAGGCCTCCTGTTCCAACACCTACCAACAGATTTTATTCAGTTTCAACACACCAGTGATCTTACATAAGGCCAACCGATTTATGCACAACAAATACAAAGATGACCAGTGACAAACTGAAATACCAACCTTTGTCAGGAAGTTGAATGTCGGATTTTCCTGCTGAGAATCCGCCAGATGATTGACACATGGAGAAAGTGCGGCTGCTACTAGCAAACAGCTGCTCCTCAGTGTTATTTCCTCTCTGAAAGCTCAGAGTAAAGCCGCTTTGCGTCTGTGTAGGCTTTGCCTCATAAGTGATACCCCACTCATACTTTTCTTCAGATCTCGTGTTAAGGGACAACCCATTCCACAACATACTTGTATGTTGTCTTCGATCTTCAAAAGTAAACATTTCACGTTAGATTTTCCATATATAAATTTGTGTCTGTGTGATAGAGAAAGATAGAACAGACAGCTGGAAGGTCCTGAGGAAAACATTGCTAATATCAAGTTGTGGTGTAGGTTCTTACCGTACACCCTATCTGGATTCAAAGGAAAAACTCCTTGCGGCTTACGACGCCTCGCATTATGATGAGAAAGACGTTTCCGGCAGCTTCGTTTCTTCTCATCAAATTCAGAGACCGCATGAAACCTGAAATTATAAACGCAATCAATTCTCTGTTGTATAATACTATTAGTGCATGAAAACTTATTCAGAATGACTAAACCGAACTAGCATTTTATAGTAAAAAGATGCAACTTACATACAAAAATTAGGGCGGTAACAAAAACAACAATCAGAACAACAACCATGGTTTTACCTGCTACATTGTTGGCAGAAACGACGTTCCAAGCCACTCACAATAACTTTTGGGCTCTTTGAATGGTTTTCACAGACTCTATGCTTGCGATGATAATCCTTAGCAGATGAGAGATCCAGCTCACATCCATCAATTTGACAACACGGGACTAGCATGCTCTGACCACATGATTTTAATTTCTTGCGGGTAACAACAGACGGAGTCAACAACTTCATAGGAAACGCTGAAACGTCATTATTGTTTCTACCCCAAATTTCTTCAGAGTATGTTCGCTTTCCTAAATTTAAACAAAGATCTGATTCAGCTGAGGCAACAGATACCCGGAGAGCTGTGGATGCCTTCACCTGGACAGATTCTACGTTGCTGCAAGAATCTCCAGGAGAAGTTTCTAATGCAAGGTTGCATGGTTTGACTTCGGGAGATGATGAGTTAATAGAGGTCGACTGTGAGCTTTTCGACACAGTGGTGTGCCAGAAACTGATAGCAGAGCCACTACTGACTCTATCAAAGCCTAAGAAATCTGGAACAATAGATTCAATTCCTTCACCTTTTTCGAATTCCCACTCAGTAGACAGCTGCTTTCTTTCATTTTCAGTTTTTGACGGATTGGACATGATTAAATTCTCCCAGTCCCACGGGAACGGAGATACCATGTTGCAGTCCATTCAAGATACAGGTTGATTTCATAGACGTGTCACCAAATGCCAGAGCACCAAATCCTACAACAACCGCAAGTTTGAACTAGGGATCGTAAATGAAAGCAAAAATCATATAAGAAAAGTATACAAAATTCTATAAACAACTCTCACTAGCCAAATAGCTACCCTATAGACAACACTCCGTACTACAATACTATAGGAAAGAAGAAAAACCTTGAGAATATGAAACACCAAACACCGCTCATGAGCGTTTATTACTCACCCTTTTAATCATTAACCTCTCCAAGAGAAACCTTTCTATGTTTCACCCAGACCAGCAAAAAGGGCAAGAGAAAGGGTATTACTTTTCTTAGCTCACTCTTCTGCTCTCCATCACACAAAAACTAAGTGGCGTTTATTTCAACTGGCCCCACACTTCGTGAATCATATTACTCAGAATCAGAATATCAACAATTAGTCAAGAAAGACGACGTAAACTACTCATTAAACATATAACCATCATAATCCCAAACCTTCCCTACCAATTGATCCGTCGTACTTCCAGAAGATTCCTAACTAAACTCCTCAAAAAATCTAACCATTAAGACTACACATTTACACATTGAATCAACTATATGCCAAAGGAAACGGCACCATGCTCAGCCTTGATGGAAGATATCTATCTCCAGCAATAAAGATTGAACTCATAAAATGAGACATTGAGTTAGGTTCCAATCAAAATCAAGGTCCCCCTAGACCAGGTTTTCCATGAAAGCAAATGGTCCCAACCAATCAGTTCATCTAACCAACGAAGAAATTTTTTTTAAAAAGTTGTCGATGCTACAATCCAATTCGCCTAGTAAAAGCCACAGAAGTCTTCTTCTCGTAGGGGATAGGAAAGAGAGAAGCAGAAAAGTCAGTTAAACAACAAGGGACACAACGAAAACGTGAGAAAACGAATTCCCCATTCTTTGCAAAAGCTAAACCATTCACCATGAAACGAATTTCATTGATTAAACATGCAGATTCGATTTGTTCCTACAGACGATAAACATAAAGCTAAATTGTAAGGAACAAAAACGAGAAAAAACCCCCAAATCTGAGGAGAAACAGTATTCCTAGAATTAAATTAAGGGGGAGAAGTAAGAGAAGAAACCTGAGTTACGAAACAGAGAAGAGACCGCCGAAGAAAACTCCGGAGGTCACCGGCGATCGGAGAAGATGGTCAGTGAAGAAGAAGAGACATAATAATCGGTTCAGGTGAAATCGAATCAGTTGCGTAAGAGGAGACTGAATTAAATAATTCATGCTCTCATCTCTTATCGTTTACTTACTGTTTGCTTTACTTTATTTTTATAATATTTTCTTTTATTCTTCTTTTGTAATTTAGATTGCTGTCTTATTCTTTTCTTCATTTCCAGTAAACAATTCTTTGTTTTGTTTATATATAAATATTCAGGCATAAAGCAGTTAATCTCGTTTGTTTTTCTGGATTTAATGAGAAAATCCATTTCTATGATCAGTTCAAATGCAGCAGAGAAATATATAATATTCAGATATTGTGTTGTTTGGCTGATTTTTAGTATTTTTCTGTGGGAACCCGTTTTGATGTAAAACCTAATTGCTAAATTGTTAAAGTATATATTGACTAGACTTTTGAGGAATTTAGTTGCTACCAAACAAGACCTTAGAACATATGAGTATATATGAAGGAATCTTCTATTGGAAAATGTTAATAAAAAAAAGATTGAAAGTTAAAAATGGAAATGAGTAAGTGGAAAAGAAGAGGAAGAGACATCAAAGGTGGTCATGATTCCATCAAGTCCAATGTGGCTCAAATGCTTCACGTCTGTTGGCAAACCAATCTCCATTTCTGTCTCTTTCTCCTTCCTCTCCTCTTCGTAACCTGCTCAGTATGTCAAATCATAGTGCCACCAACTACTAATTAGAGCTTGCGTACAAGTGACGTCACAATTATTTTCTTATATTTGGGAAGCCAATATCGACAAATAATATGACTTCCGGCTTTGTAATGAGACCTCAAGAATAACTCTATCTTGTCTGGATAAATAGTAGCTACTTAGTTTCCGCCGGAATTTGATTTTAAGTTAATGAGTTTACATCTTATCCCAAGCCAATTCTTTAAATTAGTTTATGTTTAACTTAGAATCTAATATTATACCTTGCTTAATTTTGTACATTAACGAATTTAAGATATTTCAAATAAGA
>JAKUCM010004843.1:0-36595 GCA_023374145.1 Lepidium sativum | reverse complement strand
TTGTTTATCCTCTCCTACAACTTTGTTTAGTCTTTTACTAATATAAGTTGCTTATTTTCTATACTATAACAAGTGAATTCGAGTTTTTCAAAACTTGTATATATCAAAACAGATAACCATTCTATTGGATTGTTTTATGATAAACTAATGTTTGAAACTAGAGTACACTAACCATTTTCATGCTTTCAAGCTTAAAATATACTCCTCATTCCCAACTATATTACTATATTTATGTACTATCAATGAAACTTGGAAAAGTAATTAAATGTAAGAAAATATAAGAGTATTGTAGTCAACATTCTTTTGTATTCTAAGTAGATAATTAGAGTTGTATATTTGAATATTACATTGTACTCAACTATAGTAAGATCAACTAATATTTTAAGCACAAGCTAATTAACGAAAATATAACTTTATTGACATTTGTTATTTTGTATTAAATTCAACTTGAAAGAAAATTTGCATTTATCTTACATAGTGTTGATGCGTATACTAATTATACAATTATAATCATATTTTACATAGACATGACCTGTGAGAACTCAAAGAAAACCACAAACAAAAATGAAGTTAATGGTTATATATATGCAAAATACATTTTAGACGTCTCCGTTTAAGTATTATCTTGTAATTAACTGGCTTAGATGTTTTATAAGATAACTTCATGTGAGTGTGAAAGTTGAATTACAAAAAATTTCTTAATAATGTTTTTTAACTCTGATTTTTCATACAACAAAATCATGAAGCTTGAGTTAACAATCTCAGTAATCATCGAATATGAAACTATCAAATAAAGGAAAGTAGAAACGGGATTCGTTAACAAGATTTTATAGTAAATATACTGATACCTAGAGTCAGGCAAGCTTTGTAATTTTATCAAAAATTTGAAGCTATTTTATTGCGATTAACATATTCTAAGCATGATTATAAAGTGCATGTACAAAAGTTTTACCTATTCATATATTTTGGAGATCAAAATTTGTAATTCTTATAGCATACCTCTCCTTTATTTTGTTAATTCCAAAGGTCTGCAAGCCTATTACGATCAAATTGAATGTTAAAATCAGGAGAACTCAAAACTGAGAAGAAAACAGTAACCAAAAAAATCTTTTGTACTCAATAATGAGAAAAAAATATAGAAAAAGACTAGACAAGAAAATACCAATTAAGACTTATTTACAAGATATGCAACATAAAAACGCCTTCATCTGCCTCATGATCTTCAGCGAAGGAAATCGATTGTTGATAATTTGTTTAGGGTTTAACGGCATCTATCTGAATTTTGTGTTTCAGATGCCGAAGTTGATGAGGTTTTTTTTAAAAAATTTTGTCAACTAACTGATGTAGTCTTCATGTTTTGGGGCATCTTAATTTCAGCTCAAAATTTTACAAAGCTAAGCTTCCTATTTTTCCAGGTTCAACATATGGGCCTTTTTTTTATAGATTCAAATTAAGTTGGAGATACAACTTAAACAATTAAGCTTTGTTAATTCAAATAAAATTAACAAACATATGGGGAATGAGAAAGGCCCATATGTACTTATTTATGTACTTATTTATGGGATGGTGTTTAAGAAATATATACATATATAGACTATATTTTATGTTGCACGCCTAATATATTCATCTATAAGTTTAGCAACAAATTAAGTATATAGATTTAATTGTAAGATTTTGCTATAATGTTTTTAAGCTTTTATTTGTAAATAAGAGCTATATATATATATTTATTGTTCATAAATTAATGACAATTTCAAATTTTAAAATTATCATCTAAAAAATATATAAATTATTTGGTAAATTTTATAGTATAAAATGCTTGCAAACCCAAACAACTTACACTATGTCTCTAATTTTAACATTTTTACAAACATAATCCTTATATATGTAGTTTTAACTTTAAATACCCTTACTTCTAAAGTTAACATATTTATTCAAAATGATAATACCACATATTATATAATTCATACATCATATTATAAATATGCTACCAATAATATATTAATATACAACATCATCAACTTTTATGATTACATAAGTGACCATTGGTGATTTGTTTTTTCAGAAAAAATCAAATTTTCACAATATAAATAAATTTCAATTACATAAATATTTAGAACAAATTGAACGTGTGCTTCAAGTAGCATTGTAGAAGACATTATTGAAAAGTATTTCACCTTTTTATGTTTTCATTAATTTTTTATAATGAAAACTATAAGTATTGTATTTATAAAAAATAATACGTGCAACATAGCTGAGTAATTATATGTTGTCCACGATTAAAAAAATTAATTTATTTTAGATTATGAAATAAAAAAAAATTATTATTCTTTCATCTAATTTTCTTTTTTTCTAAAAAAGGATAACTTGTGTATCATATTTCAAATAAAACGGTGAAATACAATCAATTATTGAAATGAAAGTTTGAAAACAACAAATGTATCTTCATCTTTCTTTACTGTTATCAAATGATCTAATATCATCTTTCTTTACTGTTATCAAAAACATAGACGACTCTTGTGATATATTCTCATTATATATATTTTTTATCTTTTTAAGTATATTAGAGAATAGTATGTACAAAATAATTGTAAAATAATTACATGTATAGAAGTTGTGAGATGTAATTAATAATGGTCCATTTTGTGAATCAGAAAAAAATCAAAGGACCTAATGTTGAATAATGATGTATTTGCATTTTTCGGTTTTATAGGGTCTACAATTTGTTTGGTCGAAGTTAAAGCTGTATACAATCTATAAAAAGTTGTATACAATCCTACATTTACGTTTTCGAAGCAAGAGGGGAAATTGGCGTATATCAGTTTTATTTAATTCACTTTTTTCTCTTTGCTAATCAATTCATAGACCCTTCAAGCTTACCTTGACTTATTCTACACAACTTTTAGGAAAAAAAAAATTTTAAAAAAAAACAAGAGAGTGGCAATGGTGAGGGTTCGATTTGGTTAAAAAAAATCATTAACTGCGAAGCAGCCGTCTTCGAATTCAACCATTGTTGGCAGCATGCAAACTGATGTTACACTTTCGAATTGATCAATACCTTTTATAAATCCAGTAACTTCGATTGCTAAAATTTTGACAAACGATGAAGCAAATCCATCGAAAAATATGCTCGCTCTTTATCATCCCACAACGAGATTAACTGCCTCTGAGTCTAGCGTTTAAGAGGATTTGAGAGAATAAAGCTGCGAAAATGTAAAACTTGATGTTGGAGGAGATACAGTAGCCTCACATCTTCTTAAGCGACAGGGTAAATCTAGTGATAAACAACGATGTTCAAAGAGCCAGAAATCTACACGGATTTCATCTTCATCAGAATTCTCTTACAACACTGAAATATCCGTGTATGCAGCTGTTGAGGAAAAATATAAGGTACTTCTTACCAAAAAAATGATTCCTAAGAATTTGATTTCGTCTACAGACAATGAGTCTGTTAAATCTTGGATTGAGAATGTTGGTTTGACGTCTACTGTCACTTTGTCTGAAAATTTTGATACCTATGTTGTTAAGGAGTTCTGGGCTAACTTACCAGTTGTGCCTCTTCATTCAACCTCTCTATGTGTGTTCGTAAGAGGCCATATGTATGAGGTTTCTGGAAAAAGATCAATGAGCTGTTCGGTCTACCAGATTTTGATGACAGTGAAATAATTAAAGATTTGGATGCGACTTCTATTAGGGTTATGACTGTTTTATTAACTAGTGCGAAGAAATCAAGTTTTAGTAAGATTGTGATAGCTTTGGATTTCCCTAAAGAGCACATAGAGTTATACAATATTTGCTGTGAGAACTGGTTTCCTGCACTCAATGAAACTTATGCCCATCCAAAGCGTTGTACTTTGTGTTATCAGATCATAGCCAACAAGAAATTCAATTTTTGTCGTATTATGTTTACAAAACTTGGGTCTGATGTTACGCTACCATACCCTATAATGATATGGAAACTTCTTAATGATCAACATACGATTGTCGTTGATCATTTTGATGCATATCACAATGTTGATGACCCTCCATTTGTGAAAAACTGGAAGCCTTACATGTTAGACGTGGAACAAAGAAATGAAGCTCATCTTCAGCTAATGTCAAATATCGACAGAGTCATGAGAAGATTTCTGCAATATGCAACTCTGTTCTTTTCACAAGTTAATAGTTTACTATGAATTTTACTTACCTTATTGCTTTATTTTTTTATTTAGTTTTTTATTTTATTATCAGGTGAAGAAGACTCCAAAGGTGATGGCGAAGGAAATTAGATGATGTTCGAATCGAAGCATGCAAGCTATATATCTCTATCCGATGAAAGCATAAACACTTTTGTTTTTGTTGGTATCTACTTTAATTTGTAAGTGTTTGCTATTGTTGACTAATTTATCTTCTATTACTAAATTGAACAATTGGTTTACGATCTGTTATGACTTCTGCAGTGAAGAAGACTAGAAATCTATGTTTGGTTTGATTACCAATTAATATGTTATTATGTTTTCCGATTCTTGTCTTTTCTTCTCATATGTTTTTTTGTTATGTAGTTATAATTATATGTTATTAAACTCTTGGAAATTATATGAACTAATGTTTCAGTTTTAACTTTCTTTCTGTATATATGAGATTTATAATTTATTTAACCCGTGCAAACCGTGCAGGTAGCATTCTAGTTTGTGTAATAGAATGGTGCAAAGCAAAAGGTCAAATGTAGAATAAGTATCAAACTGTAATTACCTTTAGATCGATGTTCAAATCATGAATCAACGATAATTCAAAGAAGCTCCAACTTTAGAAGGAAGTCTCTGAATCCAGAAATCTAGGATTCATGGAAAAATCATCTTAAGCATAAACCAGATGCAATTAGAAATTAGAACTCTAAGCTCGATTGTATTTTGAAATGAATTATAGTGAATTTGGAGATAAAATTTTACCTGAGAAAAACAAAAAAGGTTGGATCTCGAAATCGATTAGAGTTTTGAAATCCCTGCTTGAAGAAAATTTAATATCAACACCGAGCTAGCGTTTGTTGATATACATTTATTTATTTATTTATAGGATTGACATATATATGGTTGAGCCTATAATGAGCTTAATGTTCATCTAAATTAGCCTTTGAGATTTTATGGTGAAACTTGTTGGGATAAGCTTGAATCAAGTTACTTGTTGAACAAGTTAGGTATATAGTTAGGTATATATTTTAGATAACTGCTAAAATATAATTATCCTAATGGGAATAGGAAATTATCTAATCTATATAAGGTGATGTCAAGGTTGTGGCATAACTTGTGAAATTAAGAGTTTGAGAGCTTAGATTTTGAGTTATTTTCCTAAGCTAATAAAGAAGAGTTATTTCTTTATACTTTTGATTTCATCAATGTATTTCTTAAGTTTTTCAATTGGTATAAGAGCATAGGTTGAATGATTAAGAGTGAGTCATTAAGGAGGAATAAACACGAGGTTTAATCATAAGCAAATTAGAGTCTTAAGAATTACGAGGGAGCGATTAAGTAAGGTCTTAATCACGAGAAGAAGATAGACGAAACAACAATGGTGGAAGATCAAGTGTTTGTACTTGTGATGGCTTACACCAAGAGCGGTGACAAACGTATCAGGTTGATTACGAAGGATGACGAAGAAACAAGAGACTTCGTTGGTGTTCAAGACAAAGAGAAAATCGATTTCAAGCTTAAGGGAGAGATTGTTGGGATGAGCTTGAATCAAGTTACTTGTTGAAAAAGTTAGATAGATAGATTAGATAAGCGTGAGATATTTTAGGAGTTATCTAAAATATAGTTATCCTAATGGGAATATGACATTATCTAATCTATATAAGGAGATGCCAAGGTTGTGGCATAACTTGTGAAATTAAGAGTTTGAGAGTAGGTTTTGAGTTATTTTCCTAAGCTAATAAAGAAGAGTTATTTCTTTATACTTTTGATTTCATCAATGTATTTCTTAAGTTTTTCAATATTGGAAAGAAGATAAAACTGTTTGATGGTGGTTAATTCTGGTGATATCGACGCTTGTTAAATTCTAAGAGTGTTTATTGATAAGTGCATTTTAATGGATTCGAAAATTCATATAGGATTTGAAAATTTCGTAAAATTATATAAAATAAATTTGAAAATCAAATAAATTAAATTCTAAAATTAGATAAATAAGTTCTGAAAATTATACCAATTGGATTTTAAAATCAAAGGTAAAATAATTTTTATATCTTTTAGTCGAATCCCTCCATATATACTTCTATTATTGCTCTCTCTTTTCCTAGAGAAGAAGCAATGATGATATCTGGAGAATAAGCATCAGCTAACTCTATGCCAGCAGCCACGGTAATACAGAGGATGCAAGCGTTATCCAGAATGATTGGGCGTAAAGCGTCTGTGATTTACATATTCTATTTGTTGATCTTATGTTAAAAGAACTTCATTATTATTCTCATTAATTTCTTCATCACTTTTATATTGAAGATATTTTTATAGTTAACTAGGTTGGTTCTATTTGTTATTTTTATTTTCTACCTTTGTTTATCTTTTAGTTATATTTTATTATATGATAGAATTTTACGTTTGTATTTTATAATAGACTCCAATTATCAAAATTATATACTTCATTGACGCTTTGACTCACCACACATATGAACTAGATATATTTTTCCAATGATAATAATATATATAGTTATTGGTTCATTATTATCTCTTTGATACAATTGGAGTTTGTAAATTTATAGGGCCAACAACTTCTAGCAATCATGCCACTAGCAAACAAATCACAGTGATGATTAGAATATAGGTACGTAATATAACGGTTATAGGTAAATAGAAGAATAGATAAACAATTTGTCTTTGTGACGTACTCGTGTTATAATGAGTTCCGTACTCTATACTTATGTAACATGTTTTTTTTTCTTTTCTTTCAAATCCAACCAAATAACAAGGTTCGAGAAAATATTTCAAACTCTTATATTTCAAGTAAAATACAATAACAAATCACTTGAAATCATTCTCAAATCAAATCCATTCAAATTCTTAATTTTAAATAAAAGTGATTTTAATTAGTATTTTTAAATAATAAGACTAATATTACATGATTTAAATAAATATTCGTATATCAATACTCAAATAACACATAATTTTACATAGATTTCTAAATCCATTAAAATTTATCATCCAATAAACCCACCTAAATTTGTTTTTGTTGGTTTTTGTTTAACTAAATACTAAAATCTCTCTATATAAAATAGAATGATGTTTTTTTACATCCATCCTATATTTAAATCAGCTTTTTAATTAAAAGCCACAATTATAAAATAAGTATAAATCTAATTGTCACATTTAGATTACAATTAAAAATTCCGAATAAATAAATATAAATCTAAAAATTATTCAATTAAAAATACAAATTAAAAATAAATATATACAAATTTAACAATCACTGTGAATAAATAAACATAAACAGAGTTTTTAACATGCTACGAAAGCTTTTGCACATTATAAAATTTTCATTTTAATGGAAAAATCAGTATATAATTTTTTAGAAATATATTTTAAAACCGAAATCGATTAAATAAAGCAATTAACAATAAAACATAACTGCAATCAAAAGGAAAGAGGACCCTTGAGAAATGAGAATAATGGATCGGTACTTCACTTAAATCTACTAGGCTACTTAACAATCTTAAAAATAAATGATCTCTAGACAACAAGTTCTCAAATAATTGAATCTAGTTTCACGACAAACAATCTCAGCTAAGCAACAATCTGACGATATCATCATATAAGACTGATAACCTAACATGCATTAAGAAACCATTCACTATAGTCAATAATCATCCTATATAATCAATCCTTTGAGTTAGGAATGCAAATCTCTGAAAATGTTTCAATCAAGCATTTCATCAAACAATATCTAGAAATACCTAAGCTTAGATTTCAAATGCCCAAGATGAAATAAGCACTAAGAACACCAAAACATAAGAGATATAAACTAATCTAACCATAAGCAACCTAGGGACCCTAAGATCAACATTAATCTAACTCATTTCCTCAAGAACCCTAAGAGATCTACTCAGATTTCATGAAGAACACAACAAACCCATAAAATGAAATAAACAACATAACTAGAGAAATCGGAGAGATACGGGAAGAAAATGCTAAAACTAAAAGCTAAATACTAAACATTAATCAAAGATCTGATTACAAAGAAAGAGAGGTAGTTTTCAAGTATTTTCTCCAAGAAAAAGAGGCAGAAAACGTAAATCAAGGGTTTTGATTACCTAAAAAGAGTATTTATACCCTTAATAATCTGATCCTAAAAAGTTAAATGGAAAAAGTCAACTCGATCACGTGGATCGAGCTGAGTGGTTGAGCTCTAAGAAAATATTTGATATGGCTGCCAACTCGACTGTTATTGTCGAGCTGGCAAAAGTGGAACCAACTCGAGCCTTGACAGTGGAGTTGTGAGACCGAGTTGGATCGACTTTGCCCTGACGGTTGAGTTGTGAGACCGAGTTAGATTAACTCTGCCTTGAGGGTGGAGTTTTGAGACTGAGTTGGATCAATAATGCCTTGATATTAGAGTTGTAAGACCAAGTTGGATCAATTCTACCTTGACGATGGAGTTATGATACCGAGTTGGATTAACTGTGCCTTGACGATGAAGTTGTGAGAGTGAGTTGGATCAACTCGGCCTTGACAGTGTAGTTGTGAGACCGAGTTGAATCCATATTTCTATATCTTTGCTTCCACTTAGCTCCAAAATGCATCATTTGCTAAGTCCTCCTACATCCTTCCTCCTCTGGTCTGGAATAGTCTCTAAAACATCCAAGTATCCTTGATAACAACTCGAGATGCAAAATATATGCAAAGTGTGCAAATAGAGCTAGAAGGACTCTAAAATGATGCAAACACTATGTAAACCAATGCAAAATGGATGGTAAATAGCTCCTAAAACTAGTTGAAATACACATATGTCAGAATATTACGATACTAATTTAAATCAATGAGTCATTTAGATTTCGGTTTAATATTGGTTTAGGTTTAGTATTAACCGATTGTAATTTTTATTCTCTAATATAAAAGAGAAACTTACTCTAAAAACAGAATAAGATATTCATCATCTTTCATGAATGAAATTTCTTTCTCTCTCAATGATTTTTTTCGTGTAACAATTTGTTAAACAAACCTTTGAATATATGTTAACACAAGATACCATATATATATGTTGAGTGCCCATAGTTTCAAAAGAAAACAATTTCGCCGGATTTAATTTAAGACAATGCATAAAGACTTATGTTAACTTTTCTTCTGTGAATATATATGGTATCTTATGTTAACATATATGATGTGAATAATAGTGGCTTCAATCATCTTTTGAATAATAGTGGGTAAATTCAGGCGGCTCATATGACTTTGTTATTGGTCTGATTTTCCATTTAATCTAGTTAGACGAGTTCCGCCCAAAACTGAACTTATTTGAATTGGCCGGCTTATCGATTATTCCAAACCGTAGGCCCAATAAAAGCAATAAAAACGGTAGGCCCAATAAAAGCAAAGCCCAGAGTAGACCCAGCTCAACCCTATCTAGTATTGTCACTACATACATAATCCCATCATAATTCCTTGCTATCAGAGATATCGAAACCCTAATCCCATTTCGCGATCTAACCAACTCTACTCAGTTCTCAGGTATTTTATCCCTTTCACTCTGTCCGATTCCACTGATTGCTAGCAAATTCTCGTTGGCTTTACAAATCCTTAAGGTCGAGAGCGCCATACGATTTTACGCAAAGTTTTAGGGTTTTTTTTTGCTTTGATTTTCGAATTTAATCTGAAATTTCTCTTCTGATTACAGAACTTGTGAAGTATGGGAGATGCAAGAGATAACGAAGCCTACGAAGAGGAGCTTTTGGACTACGAGGAAGAGGACGAGAAGATCCCAGATTCTGGAAGTAAAGTTAACGGCGAAGCCGTGAAAAAGTGAGTTTTTTTTTCTTCTTGTCGACCTGATTCATGAAAACACTGGATGTTAAGATGTGAGATTGTTCTGAGATTACTGCTTATTAGCTGTGATAGTTTCATTACTCGTTTGTCTTTGAGAGTAGCAATTTATAGTTGATTAATAATTCTGTTATTGCCTTTCTTCTTTGGACCAGAGGGTACGTGGGAATACACAGTTCTGGGTTCAGAGACTTCCTGTTGAAGCCGGAGCTCCTCAGAGCTATTGTTGATTCAGGATTTGAACATCCATCTGAAGGTAATTACAATTTAATATTCAGTCTACCTTTGGCTTTTGCCTTGCACTATTCTATTTACACAAAATGATGTGGTATAAATTTACGTAAACAATTTCCCTTTAAGCTGTTTCTAATTGCCCTATGACATTTTATTTTATGTACGCCATCTAGTTTTTAGCTGGTTTAAGATATAATTTACTTTGTTTTGGTCCTATCTTATCAGCTATTTAAATCTAAATAAAATTGTTTTGTGTTAATAATGAAATCAGATTCTTTTTATTTCCTGTTATATTTGTTTTTGTTTTCTCTGCCCATCAACAATTCGCTGATTACTTTTTACAGGTAAAAAACGCTTTTTCAATCTTTTGATTTGGAGTGAGCTTAGCATGTCGTAAAGCTACCAATTATAAAGAAATGGAGGTTATATTCTACTTATAAGGGTTCCTTCGATGCAATTTTCTTTGCTTCTCCACCAGTTCAACATGAATGTATCCCTCAAGCTATCTTGGGTATGGATGTTATCTGCCAAGCAAAATCTGGTATGGGGAAGACTGCTGTGTTTGTGTTGTCTACTCTGCAACAAATTGAGCCATCTCCTGGCCAGGTTTCTGCACTTATCTTGTGCCATACAAGAGAGTTAGCTTACCAGGTATGACTTCTTGCTTAATCAAGTTCTTGACTCTTTATCGTATGTCTGCAAGCTCTCTTATGCATGGTATACCTTCGTGCTGAAATTTACTCTCAGATCTGCAATGAGTTTGTGCGATTCAGTACCTATCTGCCAGATACCAAGGTTTCAGTGTTCTATGGTGGAGTCAACATTAAAATTCACAAAGACTTGCTGAAGAATGAATGTCCTCACATTGTTGTTGGTACACCTGGTCGGGTGCTTGCACTTGCCAGGGACAAAGATCTCTCTTTGAAGAATGTGAGGCATTTTATTCTTGATGAGTGTGATAAAATGCTTGAGTCGCTTGGTATGCTAATTTCTGTCTTTGTATGTTCAAGATATGAAATCTATCTCTGATTTTATTCTTATATGTTGACATTGGTACTTTTCTTCCTTAGATATGCGGAGAGATGTGCAAGAAATTTTCAAAATGACTCCTCATGACAAACAAGTTATGATGTTCTCCGCAACTCTGAGCAAAGAGATACGCCCAGTCTGCAAGAAATTTATGCAAGATGTAATATATCCCATGGCCTATTATCTCTCGCTTTGCAAGTCCTCTAGTTTTGAATTATTTATAGCCTTCTGGTGGAGATCGTAGCCTTATCTGAGCATCTTCTGTCCTGGAAAAGCGGCAACTGAATCAAATAATGTTTTGGGTAGTTTGTAGGGGTTGAGAACTGTGACAGTTTGTAGATGCCACTTAGCTCTTGTGTGGCAACATAATCCTTTTTCCATCACTACCTTACTTTTTTCTATTTATTTTTAACATCCATGCAATGATATCAGTGCTGGGTAGGTTTTGGGTCGGATTTTGTGATATCCAAAGGGCTCATGCTGGTCCATTTTATGGGTCTTAAAGTTGTGGGCAATACTGGGGTCTCATAGCAAAACTCGTATCTTTGAGGAGGCAAACCTGTGGGAAGAGGATCTCAGTTCAGGGGTTCTTCATCCGGTCACTTTTGTAGTGGAATTCCTTGCCTAAGGAAGGTTGCTAATACCATTTACTCTGATATCTGTTCCTTTCAGCCAATGGAAATATATGTTGATGACGAGGCCAAGTTGACTCTTCATGGGCTTGTCCAGGTACTTTCATGACTAGTGGGAGGACTTCTTATTATTGAGATCTTCTATTATTATTCATATTTGTTGGTGCTTGATATTTGTTAACTGACTATCCCTTTGTCGTACTGTGACAGCATTACATCAAATTGAACGAGATGGAGAAAAACCGCAAGTTGAATGACCTTCTTGATGCACTGGACTTTAATCAAGTTGTAATATTTGTGAAGAGCGTGAGCAGAGCTGCGGAGCTTAACAAGTTGCTGGTAGAATGCAATTTCCCCTCAATATGCATCCACTCTGGCATGTCTCAAGAAGAGAGGTTTGTGCATAAGTTCAACTCTCTCTGAACGGTTTTACTTGCTCTTAATGCCCTCTGCATGTGCAATATCAACTCTGAAAGTCTAATATGATATGCTATGTAGGTTGACTCGCTACAAAAGTTTCAAGGAAGGGCATAAGAGGATATTGGTGGCAACAGATTTGGTAGGGAGAGGCATTGACATTGAGCGTGTCAACATTGTTATCAACTACGACATGCCAGATTCAGCTGATACCTATCTCCACAGGGTAAAACCATTGTCACTTATGTTAACCTTTAAATTTTTATTTTTTCACGAGTGGGCCCTTGAAACATTGCTTTTACCCAAATGTTGATGACATAGGTGGGAAGAGCTGGTAGGTTTGGAACAAAGGGTCTAGCAATTACATTTGTTGCATCAGCTTCAGATTCAGAGGTTCTTAATCAGGTTTGGAGTTTAATCTTATTCATAAGCCCATTCAAAGTCCCACTTGATATTAAGTTGGGTATCTTAGTAAAGTGGAAATATGAAATGTGGACAGGTACAAGAGAGGTTTGAGGTTGATATAAAGGAACTTCCTGAGCAGATTGATACTTCTACTTACAGTAAGATTTGATCCTTTTATCAATTTAATTGGGAAAGCTTGGTTCTGAAGCTTTTGCCAAAATTTTGACATAAACGTTGTTTCTTTCTTCTTTTTCTTTGTTCAGTGCCGTCTTAAAGTAGCTTTCCTGTATCATGAAGGACCTCATATATCACATACAGACTTGTATGTGTTGAACGGGGGTCATGGGGGTTCACTATTATCTTTTACTCCGTTTGTGATTTTTGTCTTTTCGATGAGAACACTTTTTTTCTTTTTCTTTTTCATATTTCTAGACTGTTTGTAACCTTTTAAAAAGACGGATCAAGTTACTCTTTAAGTCTCACAAAAGCATATGTTTATTCTTCATAACCAAACACATCGATCTTATTTCGATGATAAGTACAATGAACAAAATTTGGTGTTTCTTTGATTCTGGTGGAGATTCTGGCGAGGCCTTGGTGGTGTGCTCGATTTACTCCAACCTCAGCTTCAACTCACATTTCTTGAGTTTTAGAGTTATCGACAAGTGAAAGATGTGAAGAGTTATCGACAAGTGAAAGATGTGAGAATATTTGGTGTTGTGTTAGAGTTTTCGGTTTTATATTTGTTTACTTGGTTTAGAAAATGATGGTATTACTTATTATATTGTTTGTTACATAACATGATTTGTTGTTAGAGCCTAGGGTTTTCATTTGATCTTTTTATTCCGACACTGAGCAAGGTTAGGCTGTGAGTGAGGTGTAGAGGTTGTTAAAATCATGAGGTTGTTTAAATTTAGATTTTCGTAATGTTGTATAAGTGGTTAAACTAATCTTTATTATTGCAGATTCAATTTTACTAACAACTATGGAATAAACAAAACATTGAATATTAAGGGTATCACTTACTTGGTCTTAGATGGAAGGATTCATAAGAAGCTTGTTATGGATATAGACACGAAGATCAAATTAAGTTACCTCTTTTGGTAGTAGATACAAAAGCAATTGTATATCTACTAATGAGGATGTTGAGACTTTTTTTTTATGTAGCATGGATGTGGGTCACTTAAAGAGTGTTTTGTATGTGGAAGTAGATAAAAGTGTTGATGAGGAGGATTTAAGAGTAGTGCCGAAGTTCGGCTGGAATTAATTATAATTGTGAGATGGTTATTGCTACAACGAATAATGCGATTGTTATTCACAAGGAAGGAAGGGAAAGAAGGGATCATTGGAATAATGATGTTGAAGATTGTATGAATAATGGTAGTGAGGAAATAACATTGACAGACCATGATGGTTGTGATCCTAGTGATCCTTGTGATAAACAAGAGGAAGAAAATTAGTTTGTAGAGGAGTGGGAAGATGACATGGGTCATGAATTACACCAAAAAATTTTGTGTAAGAAACAAGTGAAAGAAGTAGTGTTAAGAGCTTCACTTAACATATGTTTTAACTACGATATGTTGAACTCAGATTTTTGGAGATATGTTGTAAGATTTTGTCAACGAGGTTGTAAGTGGTACTTACAGTGTCACATCCAGAAGGAAGTAAAGGTCGTTCGGCGGTAAAAGTATATTAGAAGGTCCATTCTTGTCCTAGTGTTTCAGCTAGTATATCAAATGTTAAAAGGAAATGAGTTTTGAATGTAGTTTTATTCATTATGAGAGAGGATTATCCTGGTCAATTGGACACAACTCTTGTTAAGTCTCCTATTAATTTGGTGCAAGTAAAAGTGGGACTAAAGGTGTCATATAACATTGCTTTGAGAGTGAAAAAATGATGATATTGATGTGTGTGGCTGTGCGGAAGATAGTTACAAGATGTTGCCTTCATATTTGTATATGTTATAGAATAAAAATATTAACACTATAACAAACTTGGTTTTGGATGACGAGAAATGGTTCAAGTATTTATTCGTTGCATTGGGAGCTTATGTCGGGGGGTTTAAGAACATGAGAAAAGTGATTAGTGTGGATGCAAGTTTTCTAACAACTGTATGGGAGTGTTAACAGACTATCCTTTTGTCGTACTATGACAGCATTACATCAAATTGAACGAGATGGAGAAAAACCGCAAGTTGAATGACCTTCTTGATGCACTGGACTTTAATCAAGTTGTAATATTTGTGAAGAGCGTGAGCAGAGCTGCGGAGCTTAACAAGTTGCTGGTAGAATGCAATTTTCCCTCAATATGCATCCACTCTGGCATGTCTCAAGAAGAGAGGTTTGTGCATAAGTTCAACTCTCTCTGAACGGTTTTACTTGCTCTTAATGCCCTCTGCATGTGCAATATCAACTCTGAAAGTCTAATATGATATGCTATTATGTAGGTTGACTCGCTACAAAAGTTTCAAGGAAGGGCATAAGAGGATATTGGTGGCAACAGATTTGGTAGGGAGAGGCATTGACATTGAGCGTGTCAACATTGTTATCAATTACGACATGCCAGATTCTGCTGATACCTATCTCCACAGGGTAAGTATTCGTATATATAAAATCCTGAAATAAATTAATGTTACCAAAAGGGCTCTTGTAACTTTGCTTTTATGTGACGTGCATGATATAGGTTGGGAGAGCTGGTAGGTTTGGAACAAAAGGTCTTGCAATAACATTTGTTGCATCAGCTTCAGATTGAGAAGTTCTAAATCAGGTTTGGAGTTAAATCTTATTCATAAGCCCATTCATTTTAAATTGGGTATCTTATTCCAAATGTGGACAGGTACAAGAGAGGTTTGATGTTGATATAAAGGAACTTCCTGAGCAGATTGATACGTCCACATACAGTAAGATTCTCGATCCTTGTATTAATGTAATTGCGAAAGCTTGGTTCTAAGCTTTTGCCAAAATTTTGACATAAACGTTGTTTCTTTCTTATTTTTTCTTTGTTTAGTGCTGTCTTAAAGTAGCTTTCCTCTACCATGAAGGACCTTATATCACATACTGATGTGTTGGACAGGGTCATGGCGATTCACTATTATCTTTTACTCCGTTTGTGATTTTAGTCTTTTCCATGAGAATGCTTCTCTTTTTTTCCATATTTCTAGACCGTTTGTAACCTTTTAAAAAGAGGGATCGAGGTTACTTTTGAAGTCTCACAGTTGAGATCTGTCCTCTTTTTGGTATAATAGATTATCATGTTAAAAATCTCAGGATTTTATATGACTGGACGTGATAATTTGTCGTCTTGGCTTGCTCAATAGTAATCAGCCATCTTTTGCTTGGAAATCTAAGGGTTTGTGAAAATTGTATTAAGTTATAAAGTAAAAGAACTTGAAAGAGTAGGGAAGTCCCTTTGTATTGATTTCATAAGGAACAATTGCTATTGCTTTTTGCATTTTAAAAGAAAATCTTACAATGACAAAATGCAAAACATATTAACTTTTGTTTATTTCCTTTACTGGCACGGTAGAAAAAGCGTAACAATATAAGAATTTTTGTCACGAAATCATATTAAACATTCAAAAAAATTATAATCAGAGCCTATGACTTAAAAATAAAAATTTAGAGCCTATGAGGACTTGGTCGTAGTCGGATAACATATAGTCGGATAACATATCTGGTCACATATATGTCTTAATGGTTAGGGATTCCAAATGAAGTTCTAGCAACCTTTGTCTTACCGCCACATATTATGACAAAGAAATGACTTCTTCAAGTAAATTGATCGGTTGGTGATCGACGTAGAAGTACGAGTAACACGTCAGTACCTGACCTAGATTTGGAGGAATGTTTTAATAGTAGCAACACCATACCATATGCATTGGTGTCGATTAGTCATGTATACCTTTTCACGTGAAGAATACGTGTGTTTTTATGTTAGGTACACTTTCATGTTAGGTAACTTACATGTGTTTTTATTCAAGTCTTGTTCGAATGTTGCATGGATATGTGTCACGTGACATTGGTAGGGATTTTTGTTGTTGCTTTGATTAATATATTGTATACAAGAGTTTAAGCGGGATATTGCGGTCCACTACTTGGAAGGGTTGGTCGAGACTATGTTATTGCTTTGATTAAAATTGTAGACTTTGAGTAATACTAAAAAGTAAAGGTTGACAAATACTGATGTTGGGCTATGTTTGACTAAAGCCCCATTATGCCTTGCTCGAAAACAAATTCATTTGGCACATCAGTCGTACTTTTCTCTTCCCCTTTCTTTTTTTGATAAAAATTCATTTGAGAGAAAGCAAAAAATATAAAGGCTCTCACTTTATGTTTTCTGTGTCCGATCATGTTGGTCTGTAACTCAGTCTTGTGACACAACATAAAGTTTTCTAGTTTTTTAATCTTAGAAGGACAACATTATAAAATTAAAGTAGTTGATAAGTGAGCTTCTATATTTTCCCGTGATTCATGTGAACAAATATTCAACCAACAGATTTATTGCTTTCATTTTGGTTGGAATTAACATAATTTGTTCAAACTAAACTTTGTGTTTTCAATTGGTGAACTTCACTAAAGAGTTTACACGTTCATTAATTCAAATTTTTTTCGAGCATTGTGTGATTTCATACCGATACCCACTCAATTTTATTGGTTTTATTTGGTTTGATAAAGTTCCACCAATATTCTTTGGTTCTGTAATGAAATTGGTTGGCTTATGACAACTTTACCCATTACTAACACACATCTTTCAAGTTATTTATGTCTCCATAAAGTATTGATTAATATTGTGCTTGGTTCATATAAAATATTGATATAGTCTCATAAATGTTAACTTCATTCATATTGTAATATAACAATCTAATCTTTAAGACACAATTCTAAGTCGTATGATGATTTGAGTTTCAGTTGTGTTATGGATGTATCATACTTGTAGTAACAATCATTAATATATGTCTTTAGTTTGTTACTAGTAATTACATTACAAATCAAAAGTGAATATGCTAATAATAATTTTAAAATACATGCTTGTAATCTTAAAACATGTACCATAACATAATAATGTGTTTGGTTAAACTAATTATGATTAATTGTATATTTAACTACAAATTTTCCAAAATAACAACAATTAACTATATGTATTTATGCCTAACTACTTAACTGATATAACTATAGCACCAAAATCCACATTTTTGAAATCGTCATCACTAATAGCAATAATTTTTTTTATTTCACTTGGCGGATCAAAAGTTGTATATTACCTATATTTTTTGAAATGTTTTGGTGGGACATAAATCTGAAAAGTTTGAAACATTTCTAATATTTTCAAAATTTTTAAATTTTCCCTCTAACTTTGAGATCAAATTTGTTGATCTCCAATAATTCATTTCACCATAAATTGACATCGATCACAAAACTTTTTACTCACCTCTTTCTCTCTCAGAATTTCCTCTCTCCACTCATCTCTTTCTCAGGTTTGATTCATAAACAACTATCATAAAGCCTTCAAGTTTATCTTTCCTTTGCTATAGATTTCGACTTCGAGTATCTCTTTCTCACTTTCATTTTGCTGTTTTCTTTGAATTTGTTGTGCTTTAGGGAATCCAAGCATGAGTTACAGCTCGTTCGACCCAAATGAGGATCCAAATGAAAGAGACCTTAGAGAAGTTTGCCGTTTGGAGAAATGGAAAGATTGGATAGCTGACAACGGTTATCCCTACAAAATGTCCTTATGGTGGAAAGATCAAGCGAGAGACCATACATAAAATCGGAAATACTTGGTTTACTTGTGAGGAGTTAAGGTGAGAACAAAATTGATAACAACACTTTCACTATATGATGAATGTGATCATGAGAACACATTTTATTTTGTAGAATGATGGACTCCACCGACACACCGTGGGACCTCGCAATGGAAGATGAGGTGGAAAGCTTGAAGTACACCTCCAAAGACCACACAAGAGATCTCTTTGATAGCAAGTAGCATATCTGCAATCTTGAGACGAGGTAGATAAGGTGAAAAAGTGATTGTAAGGCTCTTAAAGTAGTTAAAAAGAGATTGGTGTTGAATTATGTTTAATCTAGCTTAGGTAATGTAATGGACTAATGTAGTTTTTTAATGTTGGTGTTGATGATTTCAGTTTCCTAATGTTGTTGTTGCTAAGTTTATGTTTCGTAATCTTGTTGTTGCTTATGTTTCCTAATGTCTAGAGTCAAATCCATCTCGTACACTTAACAGATTTAAGATTAATTATAACAAGTTTGTTATGTTTTTATGCTCCATTATAATTTGAAAATCCATCGAGAATCAATAATTAGATAAGTTATATAATTTTTTTACATTGCTGAATCAAATAAATGTGTAACGTTAATTATTGAACTTATTCAGATTTGTGTAATGTTAATCAAATGTGTAGCATTGGCATTATCTCCTTTAACTTATTCATTTTAAGTTTAAGTCATTGAAGTCTTTCTATGTTCCATTATAATATCACAAACCATTGCAGTCTTTCTATGTTTCATTGTCTGCTTAGTTTTTTACTTGATCATAAGAAAGCCACTATCAAGAATCATAGAAAGCCAAATAAAACTTGGTCCATTTTAAAGTTGAAACATAATAGACAAAATATAGTAAATAGAGTTTGTTAAGATCCGATTCTGCATTAAGCCGTTAGTACCAAACCAAAATTCTACAATAATAAGCCAATAACCAGATACAATCAAAATAGAAAATGACTGGTTAGTCGGATCTCATTAGTCTACTATTATTGTCGCTTCTTCGACTGTCTTGTAACCATTGGCTCAAATCCTGCATATGGTGCCTCGGTGTAAGAGCACTTCTTTCTCTTTGCTGTCTTTTGGGGCTGGCTTGTACCTTCTCCATAGACGATCATCACATTTCCAGCATCATTTCCATGATCCATATTCTCTTTTCCCTCTCCCTTGACATGATCCTCCACATGTGTAAGCAAGGTGCATCTCTTTGATGTACATCTTCTTACCAAAATGCACTAGTCGTCTTATCCAACCATCAACAATATGGTCAACGATATCTTCTTTATCTAGAATCTCATAGATGAATATTTCCTCACCTTGGGTTGCTTTCAAGAGCTTTGAATCCTCTGCAGCCACAATAAGACACAAATAAAAAGCACGTCAATGAAAATTCCTGCAACCACACTAACAACTACACCAACTAACAAGTACAACAACGAACAACCATATCAACAATTACATCAACAGTTACAACAACAATTATAGTAACAAGTACAACACAAATACAACAACTAACAACATGAAGAATTCCTTCAACCACACTAACAAGTACAACAACTTACAAGTACAACAAAACGAACATCAACAAGTACATCAACAAGTTTCATCAGCCAAACTAACAAGATACAAACAAAATGAAAATTCCGGAAGCCAGAATAACTAACCTATGTTTCATCAAATGCTTTGTTTATTTCAAGAATTCTAAATCCCTTCCACCCAAAACTTTTGAACTTAGACTTGCACATTCTTGGACTCTCATCGCATGCATCTTTCACCATAACCCGGAACTCCATCAGTTTTTGTATTGCTTCAAACGCAAGAAGGTATACCAAAAACACCAAAATATAAGGTAACATTAGTATCATCCAAAAACATTTAAAAAAAAGTACACAAGTGAAAGGAAGTTAGAATACCTCTAAGGGAACAACAAAGCCAGAAAAATTTGCACTCAGGTTCATAGCTTTGTCGAACAGGCCCATCATCCACTCAATTTCATTCAGATTGTCATAAATAAACAATCTACCTCACGAGAATGACACACAATAATGAAGGTTGGTGATAATCTTCCTAATAAGTGGATCAACAAAGGTTGCTTGAACTCCTCTCTTTGCATTGCCTTTGAGAATGGATGAGAGGAAATAGAGAACCGTCATCCTTAATCTGTCCTTTGAATATGTGTTCATAGACATGAACTTCTTCTCGATGGCTTCTTAAGTCACTTTAGCTTTCTTAAAGTGCTTCTCCACAAACTTGAAGTTCCCAATATCTTTGTACTGCTTTGGAAAGTTGTGGCAATGGAGACCTGACAACATGGCGTACTATCTTAACGCATACCGGATTGGCGCACCATTGACGACTCTTTTTTGGTTCGAGCTAAACATAATAGAAGCATCCACATGCCCATTGATAACCACTCTTTAGATCAATATTTGAGAAGATTGTTGCTCCATTTAACTCGTCTAACATGTCATCAAGGCGAGGGATCATATGCCTATACTTGATGGTAATGTTGTTGATGGCTCTACAATCCACACACATTCTCCAAGTCCCGTCATTTTTTGTACAAGTAACACCGGGACCGCACACGGACTTAAACTTTCATGGATATATCCCTTAGCCATGAGGTCTTGAACTTGCTTCTCAAGCTCCTTTGCTTCTTCGGGATTCATCCTATATATCGGTCGATTTGGAAGGGCTGACTCAAGCACTAAGTCTATTTGGTGTTCAATGCCATGGTAAGGAGGTAAACTCGGAGGATTGTCTTCTGGAAATATATCCTTGACCTTCTCAAGCAATTCAACAACTTCTTGACAAAGATCTGCATTAGACACGCCTACACATACGCTTTCCTTGAAGATCATTAGTAGCACAGTTTGTTTTAAAAGTAAAGACTTTTGAATATCAAAGGGAGTAACATATAAATATGTCTTACTTAACTTAGAAGATTAACTCATCTTGACTTGTAAGTCATGTACTTAAGCCAGAGTGAGAGGGGCCAAGTTGTATTTACGCTTCTCATGCGTGAATGAGTAGAAGTTTGTCCTCCCATCATGCTTGGTCTCCTTATCAAATTGCCAAGGTCGACCTAAAAAGGTGTGACCAACTTGCATTGGCACCACATCGCATAACACTTGATCACGGTACTTCCCAACACTAATTGATACCATGACTTGCTCGGTAATCCTTATCTCGGTTTGACCATTCAACCATCTCAAGCGGTAGGTCCTTGGGTGTTTTGTAGTGGTAAGACCTAGCTTTTCAACCATAGACTTGCTAGCTACGTTAGTGCAAGCACCACTATCAATGATAAGACTACATTGATATTTCTCTTTGAGCTGTCTCCTCTGGGTTGATCATAGCACTCAAGGCTCGTCTTGTGACAAGCAAGTCACCCACGTTGGGATATTCTACACACTCCTCATCGACGTCCATCTCATCTTGAGACTCATACTCTCCACTATTCGTCAGAATCATGACTCTTCGATTTGGACACTCCTTAGCCATATGTCCCCTACCTTGACATTTAAAGCAACTGATGTCATGAGTCCTAGATATGTTAGGAGCTTTACTAACCTCAATTTGGTTTGTTTTGGACGTTCCATGGTCTGGTTTCTTGAACCGAGATTCAATCTCCACATTCTTGGCCTTTTCTTGCGGCCCAGTGGGTGCAGTTTGCTAAGTGGTTTGATTAATTGTTCGAGTTCTAGTTGCGGCCTTGCTCTTGATGTGTTGTTCAGCTTGAGTGGAAAAGTGTAGAAGCTCACTAAGCGCATAGTAAGGTTTTCGTTCCACCTTTCGAGCTATTCTTTCTTGAAGGTCATCGAGAAATTGAGTCATAAGATTCTCCTCGAACTCCTCGGTTTCTACTCGGTTTCGAAGTTGTTCAAACTCCTCAAAATATTCCTCCATGGACCTATTACCCTGTACTAACTTACGAAAACGTTTATGTAAGTCTTTATGGAAATAGGGAGGGACATACATTTTCCTGAGATTGAATTTCATCTTGTACCATGTAATGATTTGGGCATAACGGTGTCTTCTCCTCTCGGATACATCTCTGTCCCACCAAGATAGTGCATGACTCGTGAGTTGAGCTGCGGAAAAGCTCACTCTCCTGTGGTCAGCATAGTGGTAGCACTCAAATATGTACTCAAGCCTCTTCTCCCAATCGAGATAGGCTTCTGGATCAACTCCCCCCCGCAAAGGTTGGTGCAATGAGTTTTGGGTCGTGAGCTCTCAAGATATCTTCTTGTTCACGTCCTCTATGATAGGGATCACGTCCATGTCCTCTATATGGCCTAGGTTGTGCATACGGTTCTGGGTCGGGATCTGGATCAATCAGATCATCACGATCAGAACCACCTTCCGTGTGTGGTGATGTCGACCTTGCTCGGGCGAGGCGTGGTTCCAAGCCTCTCATGCGTGTTCCAAGCTGTTGGATTTGGGCTTGTATTTGAGCCAACGTCTCAACTAGACTAGGAGTTGCTTCAGCTGATTCACTCATATTTTCAAAAGAAAAAATCCACTAGAAGTCAAAGTAGAGAAAAGAAATAGAAATTATACTTTTATGACGAAACGAATTTTAGGGAAACTATGCTTTTATGTGAATTTATAAAGGCCACATTTTCTCCTTCTTCCTAGGTGCTCTTTAATGGCAAAAGAAAACTTGCAACTAAGTTTTTGTAACACTAGATGTACGTCCTAACCACACATGAAACAATTAGCCAACTAATCCACTTAATAGGCACACTTCGATATTCTATCTTTTTTTTTTGAAAGTGATCCTTAGAAGCTCTGTCCAATCCTAGCTGCACAAGCGTATATGAGTCGCGGCAATGACTTTGATCGAGTTTGATACGACGAGGTAAACTTTCTTCAAGTCCATGATCTTGTGAGCTTCCTATGATGTTGGTGAGGACTTCTCTAACTCTTTCCCTCATCTTCTTAGCTCTGGCTCTTGTCATAGGTTTGTTTGGTTCAAGGCTTGGTATTATGACTACATCATGATGTCATTTCATAAGTAGTTTGAGGCTGAGCTTAAGTTGAATTAAGATTGATGGCTAACATTTTCAGAGTATGACTTGTTAGTATTCCGTCTTGAAACTTCTAAATAGGATAGTGAGTGCTAGCATTTGAATCAACTTGCTTTGGTTTTGAATTCTCTCCTTACATTTTCTCCTTCATCATTTCTTGTATTTGTTTGCTTTAAGTCAATCAAAGACAAAGTTTGGACGAGTTGATTTGTATGCATTTTAACTTCTTTAAGGCGGCTCATTTAGTATAGTTTGCATACATATTATAGCATTATTATCCATGTTTGAGAGTCTAAATACCTTCATTTCCATGTTTTGCAATTGCATTGCATACATATTGCATTGGAGGTGATTCTAGGTACATGGAAAGCACAATTCGGAGGATTATGGACATTTTAAAGATATTGAGATGAAACGACCAGCTCAGGAGCAGCAACGAGAGCATGTGGAAACTTATTAAGCAAGAGAGAAGACGCTCGAGCAGAGCACGCAATAACCACTTGATCGAGTGCATGACTTAACCAGATTTGTTCACTTTTCCTCATGTGTTGACTTCTTCTCATGCGTTGACTTTTTAGAGTTTTAATAAAAAGGTATAAATAACCTCTTTAGTCATTATGAAACCTTATCCACGTTTTTATTCCTCTTTTGGCAAATAAGAAAGCTTTTCTCTCTTTTATCTTGTAATTTCCAGATCTTGAATGCTAGATCCTTGGTGATTATTTGCTTATTTGAATTTTTGTCTTTAATTAATCTTATTGCTCTCTTTCATATGGTGTTAAGCTTTTTATTTTCTTGGTTTAGGAATTTTTTTCCGATATTGTCACTATTCCTTTTCTAGTTTTGAGTTTTCTAGCACCACATCTTTATTTTAATTTAGTGTTATTGGAAGATTAATTTTCGGACTCCTAATATCCAACAATCCTTAAACCAAAAAGCACATCATTAATACTAATCAACATATGCAACTAATTTGGACAGCAGAAAATAAAAATATAATTTAAATTTTTAAGACAAAAGATAATATCATTAACACTCATCTACACATGCAACTAATTTGGACTATATGTTGATTTAAATACTTATAGTGACATGTTGAGATTGTAAGTTTACCCTTCGTAATGAATCTAATTAAATATCAATTATATGTAGCCAAAATATTATATAGGGCAAGTATATGCAACTAAGATTCATGGGTTTTTTTGTTATGTTGCGATGAAGCCATCTAATGTGATTGCATCACTACATTGGTGTGTGGAAGAGGATATTCAAAATGTTCAAGTGTCTCATGAACTTTCAGATCATCGAAGAAAGCATAAAAATAATTCTCTAAGCATTTAAGGTCCAAAATAAGAATTTGTTTCTATATGCCCTACATTTGAATGTATGTGAATCATGTTGACTGCATAACCTTTTAAATATGGTATGAGATCTTTATTATGAAGTTTTGACTATTCAATAAATAATTTCACTTGAGAATGAACATGTCCAAACTTCCTATATTTTCGGTATATAAGTCACACATTTTTCTTTGTTTTTTCAATCATTTTTCGAACTTATGCAACTATAACTAATTTTGAGATTTGTAAGTATGAATACATACCATGTGAAGAGATGTATCAGCAAAATCTGGCATGTCGTAGTTTACAATATTGACATGCTCAATTTCAATGCCTTTTCTTACCAAGTCAATCGCCACAAGAATCCTATTATGCCCTTGTTTGAGTTATGAATGCAAATCTCTGAAAATGGTTCAGTCAAACATTTCTTCAAACACCTTCTAGAAATATCTAAACTCATATTTCAGATGGCCAAGATGAAATAAGCAATAAGAATACCGAAACATAAAATATCTAAGCTAATCTAAAGTTGAGCAACCTAAGGACCGTAAGATCCACATTAATCTAACTCATTTCCTCAAGAACCCTAAGAGATCTACTCGGATTTCATGAAGAACACAACAAACCCAGAAAATGAAATAAACAACATAACTAGAAAAATCAGAGAGATATGAGAAGAAATTGCTAAAACTCAGAGCTAAATAGTAAACATTAATTAGAGATCTGATTACAAAGAAAGAGAGGTAGTTTTCAAGTATTTTCTCCAAAAAAAAGAGGCAGAAAACGTAAATCAAGGGTTTGGATTACCTAAGAAGAGTATTTATACCCTTAATAATCTGATCCTAAAAAGTTAAATGGAAAAAGTCAATAAAAATCTCAAGGAGTGTCTAACTCGACCACGTGGATCGAGCTGAGTGGTTGAGCTCTAAGCAAATATTTGATATGGCTGCCAACTCGACTGTTATTGTCGAGCTGGCAAAAGTGGAACCAACTCGAGCCTTGACAGTGGAGTTGTGAGACCGAGTTGGATCGACTTTGCCTTGACGGTTGTGTTGGATTAACTATGCCTTGAGGGTGGAGTTTTGAGACTGAGTTGGATCAATAATGCCTTGATATTGGAGTAGTAAGACCAAGTTGGATCAATTCTAGCTTGACGGTGGAGTTGTTGATACGATCCCACAAAGGAATCAATCTCAATTTCATCACTTGGAGGATATGGAGTTGGGATGCTCGACTTTGAGACGACAAACGAACTTAAAGACGAGTTCAAAGATGGATATTCTTGGGTTAGAGACGACACACGACTCAAACACAAGATGGTGGAATGATTGACGCCACAAAAGGTTGCGGAAGACCCTTTGATAAGTCGGAAAAGATCAATAATCGACAAACAAAAACTGATCCATGAAGAGGCTTGGACATTCCCAAGACAACCTAGGAAATACAAGAAATAATAAATCTGTCTTGGAAATGCAATATGCATTAATCACTTCTTTGACTCCTCAAATGACCCTTGGAGTCTTAAGCCACGTTTTTGGACCTCTTATGGGCTTAAAACTTATTAACCAAAAGAGTCCCTTAATAGTGTAGCCCAATTACCTCATTAAAAACCTTAAGGAGAAAACCCAATGGGATAAAACTCACTTAAGGGAAAAAGAGTGTAATCGGACTGCACACTCTTTGGTTAATCTTCTTGAATACTCATCTCAAGCATCAAGGTAGGAATGTGTTGCATGGGATCACTCTTCTTCTTGGTTCCATAGCCATTTCCACGTTCCAATGGTTCTGAAGTTGAACTCAAATTCCACCAATCGATTCTTGAGCTTGAGAATAAAGTGGAGCTTCCCATGATCATATCATCCCCTCCCACTTGAAAAAGATTTGTCCTCAAATCTGAATTATCTGCAAAGAGATATAGCAAGTTAATAATCAAGAAATGAACTAGGGATAAGAAGATACCTGCGAAGATGTGTAGTGTCGTCTTTGGCTTAAATGTTGCATCTGGTGGCTCTTCCTTGGGATGAATGAAGAGGCGAAGATTTAAGTGTCTTGTTTGGGCTAGATCTGGTGGCTTGAATCGTTGATCATCTTCTCTTCTTGTGCGTCTAAACACAGTTTTGGAACTCCTATTTTGGATTTCTTTCCTGAGGTACTTCCAGTTCCAAATCTTAAAGTGGTAGCTCAGTTGTCGCCTTGGTCCATAATCAAGTTGATTGCTCCAAACTTGAATTGTTTTTGCCCTTGAATCGTTAACCTGTATTTCCTTTACAAACACTAGGGAGACAACATCAAATGTGCGTTTGGAAGAGGCAAACAATTCCCTAAGAAGATTCAATATGTTTTTATTGCCTAAAGCAACAAATGGCGTTTTCGAATGGTTAAGCACAAGCTCATGATTTTTCAGTTCACATGGTTCAATCAACAAGTTCATAAGCAAGTTATCTAATTCAGGCCAAGTTCTAAACAAAGCATATTTAGTCTTAGTTCTGAAAATATCAAACAAATGACTGCACAAAGAAACTCTTAAAGCAGAACTAAACTCTTGCAAATCATCCACCATAAACCCAAGTTGCATAGAAAAATCGTTAGGTGAAAGTGGTTTAAAAGATGGAATAATTTTGTCAAAAACAAAACTTGAAACAAGAAATTCCTTCACATTTTCTAGTCCAAAATGTTTTTCTTCTCTAGCAGAAACAATCACAAACAAGTTAGGTTCATTGCCATCAAAACTAAATTTCTTACAGTGCTCCTTTGAGTTCTCACAAGAAAGTGGCACAAGGACTGGTTCTTGAACAAAGTGTGGTTGTTGCTCTTTTTGATTTAGAGTTAAGTTCCTTGTGGACGTGGTTCCTTTAAGGCTATTGCACTCTTTCATGCTACCTGGATTTTCCTTGGAACTTAAAGGAAAGATCAAGTGTGTTATACTAGAAATTTTGACATTCAAAACAGATTGTTTAAAGCTCCAACTGAATATGATGTTATTCAAATATTGAATAGACTCGTAAACCAAACAAACCTGAGTGCCACATAAGAGGTTTGAGAAAATTTGAGCTTCGGATTGGCTATGTTGCTCAAGCTCGATTTGAATTAGCTTAATTTTTCCAGGGAAAGTTGCAGCGATATGTCCTTTCCCACGACAAATATAACAAGTCGCTTTCTTGTATTTTGAAAGGTTAGAGGACTTACATTGTTGTGGTTCACAGCTTGATTCATGTAATGGCTGAAAGGTTGACTTAACCTCCATATTTTCTTTAAGCACTAGGGTCTCCTTGTTTGCTTTAGTATCAACTGCTTGAAGAGTGACTTGTCTCTTCTTTCAGAATTTCTTCAAAATCTCACCCAATTCGTGCTTCCATTGTTCGATTAGTTCATTGTCCTTTTGTTTCCTTGACTGCTTTTGAAGCTCTTTGTCATGATCAGTTCTTGCTTTTCTTTGATCAATGACAATCCTTTTATGCACATACTTCTTTCTTAACAGAACTTTCAACATTTTCCAAGTGGTGATAGTTGGTTCTTTGTATCTTCGACGCTAGCCTTTTCTTGAACCCACCACTTATAAGTTTTTCCCGAGAGCTGTTCGATGGCATAGACTAGTCTTTTCTCCTCTCTGATTCGGTTATAGTGAAACCAATTATCCATGTTTTCTTCCCACTCTAGATAGTTTCTTTTTCCAGAAAAAGCATAGAGTTGGATTTTAGGATAAGATTGACGATAAGGATTAAAATACCTCACATAGTTAGAAGTGTAAGGCGTTTTATATAGGTGGCTCCATGTGGAAATCCTTGTGTTGTCTGATTGATCAGATTCATAGTCAGGTGGTTCCGGATCAATCCCTTCTTCTTCTTCTTCTTCTTTTTCTTCTTCAGAACCATCATCTTTTTCACATTCAGTAAGAAACTCGTACGTGAATGAAAATTCCTCATCATAAGTGCTTTGATCAGAATAGAACATTTGCTCTTCCATGATATTCTGCAATTAAGAACAAAATAAACCAGTAACAAGTTCCTTTTGTAACCAAAAATGATTGCACACAACCAACACAAAATGATCCTTCAAATGAAACCAAATTCTTTTAGAAACTCTGAGAACGACAATATGACTTGATCAGACACTATAAAATATCAAATCGTGTTCAAAAATGCCTGAATCAATTTTATAAAATACTAGACTCGTCCTAGTTTCAGACGCAATTGAATTCACAATTTTATCAAACGCCAAATAATTATGAAAATTCAAACAAGATGATAAACGTAAGGGATTCCACAAAACAAACAGATTTAGTGAAAACGAAAAGTTAACACACTTTTTATGATTTTCTTTTTCTAGAACAGAATGGTGAGAGATGAGAAAATGGATTGAAGAAATGGAGATGATAGATAGAAACGACTCAACCTCCAAGTGGGCTCTGATACCACTTGATACGATCCCACAAAGGAATCAATCCCAATTTCGTCACTTGGAGGATATGGAGTTGGGATGCTCGACTTTGAGACGACAAACGAACTTAAAGACGAGTTCAAAGATGGATATTCTTGGGTTAGAGACGACGCACGACTCAAACACAAGATGGTGGAATGATTGACGCCACAAAAGGTTGCGGAAGACCCTTTGATAAGTCGGAAAAGATCAATAATCGACAAACAAAAATTGATCCATGAATCTATGCTTAAAATAGGTTTTATGATAAAAAGATAGATTGTTTTTTCTAATGGAGGCCACGAAAATATATAGGAGAGGAAGAAGAAGAGGCTTGGACATTCCCAAGACAACCTAGGAAATACAAGGAATAATAAATCTGTCTTGGAAATGCAATATGCATTAATCACTTCTTTGACTCCTCAAATGATCCTTGGAGTCTTAAGCCACGTTTTTGGACCTCTTATGGGCTTAAAACTTATTAACCAAAAGAGTCCCTTGATAGTGTAGCCCAATTACCTCATTAAAAACCTTAAGGAGAAAACCCAATGGGATAAAACTCACTTAAGGGAAAAAGAGTGTAATCGGACTGCACACTCTTTGGTTAATCTTCTTGAATACTCATCTCAAGCATCAAGGTAGGAATGTGCTGCATGGGATCACTCTTCTTCTTGGTTCCATTGCCATTTCCACGTTCCAATGGTGCTGAAGTTGAACTCAAATTCCACCAATCGATTCTTGAGCTTGAGAATAAAGTGGAACTTCCCATGATCATATGAGTTGTGATACCGAGTTGGATTAACTGTGCCTTGACGATGAAGTTGTGAGAGTGAGTTGGATCAACTCGGCCTTGACAGTGTAGTTGTGAGACCGAGTTGAATCCATATTTCTATATCTTTGCTTCCACTTAGCTCCAAAATGCATCATTTGCTAAGTCCTCCTACATCCTTCCTCCTCTGGTCTGGAATAGTCTCTAAAACATCCAAGTATCCTTGATAACAACTCGAGATGCAAAATATATGCAAAGTGTGCAAATAGAGCTAGAAGGACTCTAAAATGATGCAAACACTATGTAAACCAATGCAAAATGGATGGTAAATAGCTCCTAAAACTAGTTGAAATACACATATGTCAGAATATTACGATACTAATTTAAATCAATGAGTCATTTAGATTTCGGTTTAATATTGGTTTAGGTTTAGTATTAACCGATTGTAATTTTTATTCTCTAATATAAAAGAGAAACTTACTCTAAAAACAGAATAAGATATTCATCATCTTTCATGAATGAAATTTCTTTCTCTCTCAATGATTTTTTTCGTGTAACAATTTGTTAAACAAACCTTTGAATATATGTTAACACAAGATACCATATATATATGTTGAGTGCCCATAGTTTCAAAAGAAAACAATTTCGCCGGATTTAATTTAAGACAATGCATAAAGACTTATGTTAACTTTTCTTCTGTGAATATATATGGTATCTTATGTTAACATATATGATGTGAATAATAGTGGCTTCAATCATCTTTTGAATAATAGTGGGTAAATTCAGGCGGCTCATATGACTTTGTTATTGGTCTGATTTTCCATTTAATCTAGTTAGACGAGTTCCGCCCAAAACTGAACTTATTTGAATTGGCCGGCTTATCGATTATTCCAAACCGTAGGCCCAATAAAAGCAATAAAAACGGTAGGCCCAATAAAAGCAAAGCCCAGAGTAGACCCAGCTCAACCCTATCTAGTATTGTCACTACATACATATCTCTCTGATATTTATTTTTTCCTTGCTATCAGAGATATCGAAACCCTAATCCCATTTCGCGATCTAACCAACTCTACTCAGTTCTCAGGTATTTTATCCCTTTCACTCTGTCCGATTCCACTGATTGCTAGCAAATTCTCGTTGGCTTTACAAATCCTTAAGGTCGAGAGCGCCATACGATTTTACGCAAAGTTTTAGGGTTTTTTTTTGCTTTGATTTTCGAATTTAATCTGAAATTTCTCTTCTGATTACAGAACTTGTGAAGTATGGGAGATGCAAGAGATAACGAAGCCTACGAAGAGGAGCTTTTGGACTACGAGGAAGAGGACGAGAAGATCCCAGATTCTGGAAGTAAAGTTAACGGCGAAGCCGTGAAAAAGTGAGTTTTTTTTTCTTCTTGTCGACCTGATTCATGAAAACACTGGATGTTAAGATGTGAGATTGTTCTGAGATTACTGCTTATTAGCTGTGATAGTTTCATTACTCGTTTGTCTTTGAGAGTAGCAATTTATAGTTGATTAATAATTCTGTTATTGCCTTTCTTCTTTGGACCAGAGGGTACGTGGGAATACACAGTTCTGGGTTCAGAGACTTCCTGTTGAAGCCGGAGCTCCTCAGAGCTATTGTTGATTCAGGATTTGAACATCCATCTGAAGGTAATTACAATTTAATATTCAGTCTACCTTTGGCTTTTGCCTTGCACTATTCTATTTACACAAAATGATGTGGTATAAATTTACGTAAACAATTTCCCTTTAAGCTGTTTCTAATTGCCCTATGACATTTTATTTTATGTACGCCATCTAGTTTTTAGCTGGTTTAAGATATAATTTACTTTGTTTTGGTCCTATCTTATCAGCTATTTAAATCTAAATAAAATTGTTTTGTGTTAATAATGAAATCAGATTCTTTTTATTTCCTGTTATATTTGTTTTTGTTTTCTCTGCCCATCAACAATTCGCTGATTACTTTTTACAGGTAAAAAACGCTTTTTCAATCTTTTGATTTGGAGTGAGCTTAGCATGTCGTAAAGCTACCAATTATAAAGAAATGGAGGTTATATTCTACTTATAAGGGTTCCTTCGATGCAATTTTCTTTGCTTCTCCACCAGTTCAACATGAATGTATCCCTCAAGCTATCTTGGGTATGGATGTTATCTGCCAAGCAAAATCTGGTATGGGGAAGACTGCTGTGTTTGTGTTGTCTACTCTGCAACAAATTGAGCCATCTCCTGGCCAGGTTTCTGCACTTATCTTGTGCCATACAAGAGAGTTAGCTTACCAGGTATGACTTCTTGCTTAATCAAGTTCTTGACTCTTTATCGTATGTCTGCAAGCTCTCTTATGCATGGTATACCTTCGTGCTGAAATTTACTCTCAGATCTGCAATGAGTTTGTGCGATTCAGTACCTATCTGCCAGATACCAAGGTTTCAGTGTTCTATGGTGGAGTCAACATTAAAATTCACAAAGACTTGCTGAAGAATGAATGTCCTCACATTGTTGTTGGTACACCTGGTCGGGTGCTTGCACTTGCCAGGGACAAAGATCTCTCTTTGAAGAATGTGAGGCATTTTATTCTTGATGAGTGTGATAAAATGCTTGAGTCGCTTGGTATGCTAATTTCTGTCTTTGTATGTTCAAGATATGAAATCTATCTCTGATTTTATTCTTATATGTTGACATTGGTACTTTTCTTCCTTAGATATGCGGAGAGATGTGCAAGAAATTTTCAAAATGACTCCTCATGACAAACAAGTTATGATGTTCTCCGCAACTCTGAGCAAAGAGATACGCCCAGTCTGCAAGAAATTTATGCAAGATGTAATATATCCCATGGCCTATTATCTCTCGCTTTGCAAGTCCTCTAGTTTTGAATTATTTATAGCCTTCTGGTGGAGATCGTAGCCTTATCTGAGCATCTTCTGTCCTGGAAAAGCGGCAACTGAATCAAATAATGTTTTGGGTAGTTTGTAGGGGTTGAGAACTGTGACAGTTTGTAGATGCCACTTAGCTCTTGTGTGGCAACATAATCCTTTTTCCATCACTACCTTACTTTTTTCTATTTATTTTTAACATCCATGCAATGATATCAGTGCTGGGTAGGTTTTGGGTCGGATTTTGTGATATCCAAAGGGCTCATGCTGGTCCATTTTATGGGTCTTAAAGTTGTGGGCAATACTGGGGTCTCATAGCAAAACTCGTATCTTTGAGGAGGCAAACCTGTGGGAAGAGGATCTCAGTTCAGGGGTTCTTCATCCGGTCACTTTTGTAGTGGAATTCCTTGCCTAAGGAAGGTTGCTAATACCATTTACTCTGATATCTGTTCCTTTCAGCCAATGGAAATATATGTTGATGACGAGGCCAAGTTGACTCTTCATGGGCTTGTCCAGGTACTTTCATGACTAGTGGGAGGACTTCTTATTATTGAGATCTTCTATTATTATTCATATTTGTTGGTGCTTGATATTTGTTAACTGACTATCCTTTTGTCGTACTGTGACAGCATTACATCAAATTGAACGAGATGGAGAAAAACCGCAAGTTGAATGACCTTCTTGATGCACTGGACTTTAATCAAGTTGTAATATTTGTGAAGAGCGTGAGCAGAGCTGCGGAGCTTAACAAGTTGCTGGTAGAATGCAATTTCCCCTCAATATGCATCCACTCTGGCATGTCTCAAGAAGAGAGGTTTGTGCATAAGTTCAACTCTCTCTGAACGGTTTTACTTGCTCTTAATGCCCTCTGCATGTGCAATATCAACTCTGAAAGTCTAATATGATATGCTATGTAGGTTGACTCGCTACAAAAGTTTCAAGGAAGGGCATAAGAGGATATTGGTGGCAACAGATTTGGTAGGGAGAGGCATTGACATTGAGCGTGTCAACATTGTTATCAACTACGACATGCCAGATTCAGCTGATACCTATCTCCACAGGGTAAAACCATTGTCACTTATGTTAACCTTTAAATTTTTATTTTAGCTAATTAAGTTCACGAGTGGGCCCTTGAAACATTGCTTTTACCCAAATGTTGATGACATAGGTGGGAAGAGCTGGTAGGTTTGGAACAAAGGGTCTAGCAATTACATTTGTTGCATCAGCTTCAGATTCAGAGGTTCTTAATCAGGTTTGGAGTTTAATCTTATTCATAAGCCCATTCAAAGTCCCACTTGATATTAAGTTGGGTATCTTAGTAAAGTGGAAATATGAAATGTGGACAGGTACAAGAGAGGTTTGAGGTTGATATAAAGGAACTTCCTGAGCAGATTGATACTTCTACTTACAGTAAGATTTGATCCTTTTATCAATTTAATTGGGAAAGCTTGGTTCTGAAGCTTTTGCCAAAATTTTGACATAAACGTTGTTTCTTTCTTCTTTTTCTTTGTTCAGTGCCGTCTTAAAGTAGCTTTCCTGTATCATGAAGGACCTCATATATCACATACAGACTTGTATGTGTTGAACGGGGGTCATGGGGGTTCACTATTATCTTTTACTCCGTTTGTGATTTTTGTCTTTTCGATGAGAACACTTTTTTTCTTTTTCTTTTTCATATTTCTAGACTGTTTGTAACCTTTTAAAAAGACGGATCAAGTTACTCTTTAAGTCTCACAAAAGCATATGTTTATTCTTCATAACCAAACACATCGATCTTATTTCGATGATAAGTACAATGAACAAAATTTGGTGTTTCTTTGATTCTGGTGGAGATTCTGGCGAGGCCTTGGTGGTGTGCTCGATTTACTCCAACCTCAGCTTCAACTCACATTTCTTGAGTTTTAGAGTTATCGACAAGTGAAAGATGTGAGAATATTTGGTGTTGTGTTAGAGTTTTCGGTTTTATATTTTTTTACTCTGTTTAGAAGATGATGGTATTACTTATTATATTGTTTGTTACATAACATGATTTGTTGTTAGAGCCTAGGGTTTTCATTTGATCTTTTTATTCCGACATTGAGCAAGGTTAGGCTGTGAGTGAGGTGTAGAGGTTGTTAAAATCATGATTTTCGTGGTAGTGTAGAGGTTGTTTATATTTAGATTTTCGTAATGTTGTATAAGTGGTTAAACTAATTTTTATTATTGCAGATCCAATTTTACTAATAACTATGGAATAAACAAAACATCGAATATTGAGGGTATCACTTACTTGGTCTTAGATGGAAGGATTCATAAGAAGCTTGTTATGGATATAGACACGAAGATCAAATTAAGTTACCTCTTTTGGTAGTAGATACAAAAGCAATTGTATATCTACTAATGAGGATGTTGAGACTTTTTTTTTTATGTAGCATGGATGTGGGTCATTTAAAGAGTGTTTTGTATGAGGAAGTAGATAAAAGTGTTGATGAGGAGGATTTAAGAGTAGTGCCGAAGTTCGGCTGGAATTAATTATAATTGTGAGATGGTTATTGCTACAACGAATAATGCGATTGTTATTCACAAGGAAGGAAGGGAAAGAAGGGATCATTGGAATAATGATGTTGAAGATTGTATGAATAATGGTAGTGAGGAAATAACATTGACAGACCATGATGGTTGTGATCCTAGTGATCCTTGTGATAAACAAGAGGAAGAAAATTAGTTTGTAGAGGAGTGGGAAGATGACATGGGTCATGAATTACACCAAAAATTTTTGTGTAAGAAACAAGTGAAAGAAGTAGTGTTAAGAGCTTCACTTAACATATGTTTTAACTATGATGTGTTGAACTCAGATTTTTGGAGATATGTTGTAAGATTTCGTCAACGAGGTTGTAAGTGGTACTTACAGTGTCACATCCAGAAGGAAGTAAAGGTCGTTCGGCGGTAAAAGTATATTAGAAGGTCCATTCTTGTCCTAGTGTTTCAGCTAGTATATCAAATGTTAAAAGGAGAGGAGTTTTGAATGTAGTTTTATTCATTATGAGAGAGGATTATCCTGGTCAATTGGACACAACTCTTGTTAAGTCTCCTATTAATTTGGTGCAAGTAAAAGTGGGACTAAAGGTGTCATATAACATTGCTTTGAGAGTGAAAAAATGATGATATTGATGTGTGTGGCTGTGCGGAAGATAGTTACAAGATGTTGCCTTCATATTTGTATATGTTATAGAATAAAAATATTAACACTATAACAAACTTGGTTTTGGATGACGAGAAATGGTTCAAGTATTTATTCGTTGCATTGGGAGCTTATCTCGGGGGGTTTAAGAACATGAGAAAAGTGATTAGTGTGGATGCAAGTTTTCTAACAACTGTATGGGAGTGTTAACTGACTATCCTTTTGTCGTACTGTGACAGCATTACATCAAATTGAACGAGATGGAGAAAAACCGCAAGTTGAATGACCTTCTTGATGCACTGGACTTTAATCAAGTTGTAATATTTGTGAAGAGCGTGAGCAGAGCTGCGGAGCTTAACAAGTTGCTGGTAGAATGCAATTTTCCCTCAATATGCATCCACTCTGGCATGTCTCAAGAAGAGAGGTTTGTGCATAAGTTCAACTCTCTCTGAACGGTTTTACTTGCTCTTAATGCCCTCTGCATGTGCAATATCAACTCTGAAAGTCTAATATGATATG
>JAKUCM010004842.1:0-31320 GCA_023374145.1 Lepidium sativum | reverse complement strand
CTCTAATCAGTCTCAACTTTTTTAACTGATTAGCGACGAGATCACACACAGTCTCTGTTCAGTAGCAAAGGAGAAAAGTCTCTATTCAGTCTCAAAAAGAAAGTCTCTATTCAGTCTCAAGAAAAAAAATTTTTAAAGAGTCGGGACTTTAACCTGCAACCTCCGAGTAATTTGAATTTTGTTGTAGTCCAATGACCACTGGACCACTGGACTTTTCGTTAAATTTTTACGTAGACTAATATATATTGGTTACTTGTTTTAAGCTCGGGTTTCGTTTATTTCCCGAAAATGAACTAATAGCAAAATTGATGAATTAAGCTGAAGTCAAAGCATTATTTTTGATAAATAAAGTTATATAAGTTGGTTGTACACTTTATATGTACGAATAAAATGAAATATATAAATTGAAGGTCCGAACGAGACATATATATTGTAATACCGTCTAAGTAATTCATAAATGTGATCAACAATGCGTTCTTGTTATGAATTAATGTGTAACCAATTGCAAGTCCTCAAACTTGACTAACATGATGTGCAAACATCATAACATATCTCTAATTCCATTTTAGAAACAATTTTATATGGTTGCGGTCCAAAAAACCGACAATTTATACAACTTGTCTCCAACCAGTCTCAATATTTAGAGACTGAATTAAGACTGATAACTCTATAAGTCGCTAAATAATCTCAAAGCTTAGCTTATGAATGTCGACTAACAGCCCTACTAGTCTCTAATCAGTCTCAACTTTTTTCACTGATTAGCGACGAGATCACACACAGTCGCTGTTCAGTAGCAAAGGAGAAAAGTCTCTATTCAGTCTCAAAAAGAAAGTCTCTATTCAGTCTCAAGAAAAAAAAATTTTAAAGAGTCGGGACTTTAACCTGCAACCTCCGAGTAATTTGAATTTTGTTGTAGTCCAATGACCACTGGACCACTGGACTTTTCGTTAAATTTTTACGTAGACTAATATATATTGGTTACTTGTTTTAAGCTCGGGTTTCGTTTATTTCCCGAAAATGAACTAATAGCAAAATTGATGAATTAAGCTGAAGTCAAAGCATTATTTTTGATAAATAAAGTTATATAAGTTGGTTGTACACTTTATATGTACGAATAAAATGAAATATATAAATCGAAGGTCCGAACGAGACATATATATTGTAATACTGTCTAAGTAATTCATAAATGTGATCAACAATGCGTTCTTGTTATGAATTAATGTGTAACCAATTGCAAGTCCTCAAACTTGACTAACATGATGTGCAAACATCATAACATATCTCTAATTCCATTTTAGAAACAATTTTATATGGTTGCGGTCCAAAAAACCGACAATTTATACAACTTGTCTCCAACCAGTCTCAATATTTAGAGACTGAATTAAGACTGATAACTCTATAAGTCGCTAAATAATCTCAAAGCTTAGCTTATGAATGTCGACTAACAGCCCTACTAGTCTCTAAACAGTCTCAACTTTTTTCACTGATTAGCGACGAGATCACACACAGTCTCTGTTCAGTAGCAAAGGAGAAAAGTCTCTATTCAGTCTCAAAAAGAAAGTCTCTATTCAGTCTCAAGAAAAAAAAATTTTAAAGAGTCGGGACTTTAACCTGCAACCTCCGAGTAATTTGAATTTTGTTGTAGTCCAATGACCACTGGACCACTGGACTTTTCGTTAAATTTTTACGTAGACTAATATATATTGGTTACTTGTTTTAAGCTCGGGTTTCGTTTATTTCCCGAAAATGAACTAATAGCAAAATTGATGAATTAAGCTGAAGTCAAAGCATTATTTTTGATAAATAAAGTTATATAAGTTGGTTGTACACTTTATATGTACGAATAAAATGAAATATATAAATCGAAGGTCCGAACGAGACATATATATTGTAATACTGTCTAAGTAATTCATAAATGTGATCAACAATGCGTTCTTGTTATGAATTAATGTGTAACCAATTGCAAGTCCTCAAACTTGACTAACATGATGTGCAAACATCATAACATATCTCTAATTCCATTTTAGAAACAATTTTATATGGTTGCGGTCCAAAAAACCGACAATTTATACAACTTGTCTCCAACCAGTCTCAATATTTAGAGACTGAATTAAGACTGATAACTCTATAAGTCGCTAAATAGTCTCAAAGCTTAGCTTATGAATGTCGACTAACAGCCCTACTAGTCTCTAATCTGTCTCAACTTTTTTCACTGATTAGCGACGAGATCACACACAGTCTCTGTTCAGTAGCAAAGGAGAAAAGTCTCTATTCAGTCTCAAAAAGAAAGTCTCTATTCAGTCTCAAGAAATTTTTTTTTTAAAGAGTCGGGACTTTAACCTGCAACCTCCGAGTAATTTGAATTTTGTTGTAGTCCAATGACCACTGGACCACTGGACTTTTCGTTAAATTTTTACGTAGACTAATATATATTGGTTACTTGTTTTAAGCTCGGGTTTCGTTTATTTTCCGAAAATGAACTAATAGCAAAATTGATGAATTAAGCCAAAGTCAAAGCATTATTTTTGATAAATAAAGTTATATAAGTAGGTTGTACACTTTATATGTACGAATAAAATGAAATATATGAATCGAAGATCCGAACGAGACATATATATTATAATACCGTCTAAGTAGTTCATTCATGTGATCAACAATGCGTTTTTGTTATGAATTAATGCGTAACCAATTGCAAGTCCTCAAACTTGACTACCATGATGTGCAAACATCATAACATATCTCTAATTCCATTTTAGAAACAATTTTCTATGATTGCGGTCCAAAAAACCGACAATTTATACAACTTGTCTCCAACCAGTCTCAATATTTAGAGACTGAATTAAGACTGATAACTCTATTAGTCGCTAAACAGTCTCAAAGCTTAGCTTATGAATGGTGACTAACAGGCCTACCAGTCTAAAATCAGTCTCAACTTGTGTTACTGATTAGCGACAGAGATCACACACAATCTTTGTTCAGTAGCAAAGGAGAAAAGTCTCTATTCAGTTTCAAAAAGAAAGTCTCTATTCAGTCTCAAAAAAAATATATTTTAAAAGAGCCCGGACTTTACCCACGACCTCCGAGTAATTTGACTTTTGTTGTAGTCCAATGACCACTGGACCACTGGACTCTTTCCTTGAATGTTTACGTAGACTAATATACATTGGTTACTTGTTTTAAGCTCGGGTTTCGTTTATTTCCCGAAAATGAACTAAAAGCAAAATTGATGAATTAAGCCGAATTCAAAGCATTATTTTTGATGAATAAAGTTATATAAGTTGGTTGTACACTTTATATGTACGAATAAAATGAAATATATGAATCGAAGATCCGAAGGAGACATATATATTCTAATACCGTCTAAGTAGTTCATACATGTGATCAACAACGCGTTTTTGTTATGAATTAATGCGTAACCAATTGCAAGTCCTCAAACTTGACTACCATGATGTGCAAACATCATAACATATCTCTAATTCCATTTTCGGAACAATTTTCTATTGTTGTGGTCCAAAAAACCGACAATTTATACAACCTTTCTCCAACCAGTCTCAATATTTAGAGACTGAATTAAGACTGATAACTCTATCAGTCGCTAAATAGTCTCAAAGCTTAGCTTATGAATGTCGACTAACAGCCCTACTAGTCTCTAATCAGTCTCAACTTTTTTCACTGATTAGCGACGAGATCACACACAGTCTCTGTTCAGTAGCAAAGGAGAAAAGTCTCTATTCAGTCTCAAAAAGAAAGTCTCTATTCAGTCTCAAGAAAAAAAAAATTTAAAGAGCCAGGACTTTAACATGCGACCTCCGAGTAATTTGATTTTTGTTGTAGTCCAATGACCACTGGACCACTGGACTCTTTCGTTAAATGTTTACGTAGACTAATATATATTGGTTACATGTTTTAAGCTCGGGTTTCGTTTATTTCCCGAAAATGAACTAATAGCAAAATTGATGAATTAAGCCGAAGTCAAAGCATTATTTTTGATAAATAAAGTTATATAAGTTGGTTGTACACTTTATATGTACGAATAAAATGAAATATATGAATCGAAGATCCGAACGAGACATATTATTGTAATACCGTCTAAGTAGTTCATACATGTGATCAACAATGCGTTTTTGTTATGAATTAATGCGTAACCAATTGCAAGTCCTCAAACTTGACTACCATGATGTGCAAACATCATAACATATCTCTAATTCCATTTTCGGAACAATTTTCTATTGTTGTGGTCCAAAAAACCGACAATTTATACAACTTGTCACCAACCAGTCTCAATATTTAGAGACTGAATTAAGACTGATAACTCTATAAGTCGCTAAATAGTCTCAAAGCTTAGCTTATGAATGTCGACTAACAGCCCTACTAGTCTCTAATCAGTCTCAACTTTTTTCACTGATTAACGACGAGATCACACACAGTCTCTGTTCAGTAGCAAAAGAGAAAAGTCTCTATTCAGTCTCAAAAAGAAAGTCTCTATTCAGTCTCAAGAAAAATTTTTTTTAAAGAGTCGGGACTTTAACCTGCAACCTCCGAGTAATTTGAATTTTGTTGTAGTCCAATGAACACTGGACCACTGGACTTTTCGTTAAATTTTTACGTAGACTAATATATATTGGTTACTTGTTTTAAGCTCGGTTTTCGTTTATTTCCCGAAAATGAACTAATAGCAAAATTGATGAATTAAGCCAAAGTCAAAGCATTATTTTTGATAAATAAAGTTATATAAGTTGGTTGTACACTTTATATGTACGAATAAAATGAAATATATGAATCGAAGATCCGAACGAGACATATATATTATAATACCGTCTAAGTAGTTCATACATGTGATCAACAATGCGTTTTTGTTATGAATTAATGCGTAACCAATTGCAAGTCCTCAAACTTGACTACCATGATGTGCAAACATCATAACATATCTCTAATTCCATTTTAGAAACAATTTTCTATGATTGCGGTCCAAAAAACCGACAATTTATACAACTTGTCTCCAACCAGTCTCAATATTTAGAGACTGAATTAAGACTGATAACTCTATTAGTCGCTAAAGAGTCTCAAAGCTTAGCGTATGAATGGTGACTAACTGGCCTACCAGTCTAAAATCAGTCTCAACTTGTGTTACTGATTAGCGACAGAGATCACACACAATCTTTGTTCAGTAGCAAAGGAGAAAAGTCTCTATTCAGTTTCAAAAAGAAAGTCTCTATTCAGTCTAAAAAAATATATATTTTAAAAGAGCCCGGACTTTACCCACGACCTCCGAGTAATTTGACTTTTGTTGTAGTCCAATGACCACTGGACCACTGGACTATTTCGTTAAATGTTTACGTAGACTAATATATATTTGTTACTTGTTTTAAGCTTGGGTTTCATTTATTTCCCGAAAATGAACTAATAGCAAAATTGATGAATTAAGCCGAAGTCAAAGCATCATTTTTGATAAAAAAAGTTATATAAGTTGGTTGTACACTCTATATGTACGAATAAAATGAAATATATGAATCGAAGATCCGAACGAGACATATATATTGTAATACCGTCTAAGTAGTTCATACATGTGATCAACAATGCGTTTTTGTTATGAATTAATGCGTAACCAATTGCAAGTCCTCAAACTTGACTACCATGATGTGCAAACATCATAACATATCTCTAATTCCATTTTCGGAACAATTTTCTATTGTTGTGGTCCAAAAAACCGACAATTTATACAACCTTTCTCCAACCAGTCTCAATATTTAGAGACTGAATTAAGACTGATAACTCTATCAGTCGCTAAATAGTCTCAAAGCTTAGCTTATGAATGTCGACTAACAGCCCTACTAGTCTCTAATCAGTCTCAACTTTTTTCACTGATTAGCGACGAGATCACACACAGTCTCTGTTCAGTAGCAAAGGAGAAAAGTCTCTATTCAGTCTCAAGAAATTTTTTTTTTAAAGAGTCGGGACTTTAACCTGCAACCTCCGAGTAATTTGAATTTTGTTGTAGTCCAATGACCACTGGACCACTGGACTTTTCGTTAAATTTTTACGTAGACTAATATATATTGGTTACTTGTTTTAAGCTCGGGTTTCGTTTATTTCCCGAAAATGAACTAATAGCAAAATTGATGAATTAAGCCAAAGTCAAAGCATTATTTTTGATAAATAAAGTTATATAAGTTGGTTGTACACTTTATATGTACGAATAAAATGAAATATATGAATCGAAGATCCGAACGAGACATATATCATAATACCGTCTAAGTAGTTCATACATGTGATCAACAATGCGTTTTTGTTATGAATTAATGCGTAACCAATTGCAAGTCCTCAAACTTGACTACCATGATGTGCAAACATCATAACATATCTCTAATTCCATTTTCGGAACAATTTTCTATGGTTGTGGTCCAAAAAACCGACAATTTATACAACTAGTCTCCAACCAGTCTCAATATTTAGAGACTGAATTAAGACTGATAACTCTATCAGTCGCTAAATAGTCTCAAAGCTTAGCTTATGAATGTCGACTAACAGCCCTACCAGTCTCTAATCAGTCTCAACTTTTGTTACTGATTAGCGACCGAGATCACACACAGTCTTTGTTCAGTAGCAAAGGAGAAAGGTCTCTATTCAGTCTAAAAAAAAAAAATTTTAAAGAGCCGGGACTTTAACCTGCGAGCTCCGAGTAATTTGAATTTTGTTGTAGTCCAATGACCACTGGACCACTGGACTTTTCATTAAATTTTTACGTAGACTAATATATATTGGTTACTTGTTTTAAGCTCGGGTTTCGTTTATTTCCCGAAAATGAACTAATAGCAAAATTGATGAATTAAGCCGAAGTCAAAGCATTATTTTTGATAAATAAAGTTATATAAGTTGGTTGTACACTTTATATGTACGAATAAAATGAAATATATGAATCGAAGATCCGAACGAGACATATATATTGTAATACCGTCTAAGTAGTTCATACATGTGATCAACAATGCGTTTTTGTTATGAATTAATGTGTAACTAATTGCAAGTCCTCAAACTTGACTACCATGATGTGCAAACATCATAACATATCTCTAATTCCATTTTCGTTAAAATTTTCTATTGTTGTGGTCCAAAAAACCGACAATTTATACAACTTGTCTCCAACCAGTCTCAATATTTAGAGACTGAATTAAGACTGATAACTGTATAAGTCGCTAAATAGTCTAAAAGCTTAGCTTATAAATGTCGACTAACAGCCCTACTAGTCTCTAATCAGTCTCAACTTTTTTCACTAATTAGCGACGAGATCACACACAGTCTCTGTTCAGTAGCAAAGGAGAAAAGTCTCTATTCAGTCTCAAAAAGAAAGTCTCTATTCAGTCTCAAGAAAAAAATTTTTTAAAGAGTCGGGACTTTAACCTGCAACCTCCGAGTAATTTGAATTTTGTTGTAGTCCAATGACCACTGGACCACTGGACTTTTCGTTAAATTTTTACGTAGACTAATATATATTGGTTACTTGTTTTAAGCTCGGGTTTCGTTTATTTCCCGAAAATGAACTAATAGCAAAATTGATGAATTAAGCTGAAGTCAAAGCATTATTTTTGATAAATAAAGTTATATAAGTTGGTTGTACACTTTATATGTACGAATAAAATGAAATATATAAATCGAAGGTCCGAACGAGACATATATATTGTAATACCGTCTAAGTAATTCATAAATGTGATCAACAATGTGTTCTTGTTATGAATTAATGTGTAACCAATTGCAAGTCCTCAAACTTGACTAACATGATGTGCAAACATCATAACATATCTCTAATTCCATTTTAGAAACAATTTTATATGGTTGCGGTCCAAAAAACCGACAATTTATACAACTTGTCTCCAACCAGTCTCAATATTTAGAGACTGAATTAAGACTGATAACTCTATTAGTCGTTAAACAGTCTCAAAGCTTAGCTTATGAATGGTGACTAACAGGCCTACCAGTCTAAAATCAGTCTCTACTTGTGTTACTGATTAGCGACAGAGATCACACCCAATCTTTGTTCAGTAGCAAAGGAGAAAAGTCTCTATTCAGTTTCAAAAAGAAAGTCTCTATTCAGTCTCAAAAAAAAAATATTTTAAAAGAGCCCGGACTTTACCCACGACCTCCCAGTAATTTGACTTTTGTTGTAGTCCAATGACCACTGGACCACTGGACACTTTCCTTGAATGTTTACGTAGACTAATATACATTGGTTATTTCCCGAAAATGAATTAAAAGCAAAATTGATGAATTAAGCCGAATTCAAAGCATTATTTTTGATGAATAAAGTTATATAAGTTGGTTGTACACTTTATATGTACGAATAAAATGAAATATATGAATCGAAGATCCGAAGGAGACATATATATTCTAATACCGTCTAAGTAGTTCATACATGTGATCAACAACGCGTTTTTGTTATGAAATAATGCGTAACCAATTGCAAGTCCTCAAACTTGACTACCATGATGTGCAAACATCATAACATATCTCTAATTCAATTTTCGGAACAATTTTCTATTGTTTTGGTCCAAAAAACCGACAATTTATACAACTTGTCTCCAACCAGTCTCAATATTTAGAGACTGAATTAAGACTGATAACTCTACAAGTCGCTAAATAGTCTCAAAGCTTAGCTTATGAATGTCGACTAACAGCCCTACTAGTCTCTAATCAGTCTCAACTTTTTTCACTGATTAGCGACGAGATCACACACAGTCTCTGTTCAGTAGCAAAGGAGAAAAGTCTCTATTCAGTCTCAAAAAGAAAGTCTCTATTCAGTCTCAAAAAAAAAAAAATCAAAAGGGCCGGGACTATAACCCGCGACCTCCGAGTAATTTGAATTTTGTTGTAGTCCAATGACCACTGGACCACTGGACTCTTTCCTTAAATGTTTACGTAGACTAATATATATTGGTTACTTGTTTTAAGCTCGGGTTTCGTTTATTTCCCGAAAATGAACTAAAAGCAAAATTGATGAATTAAGCTGAATTCAAAGCATTATTTTTGATGAATAAAGTTATATAAGTTTGTTGTACACTTTATATGTACGAATAAAGTGAAATATATGAATCGAATATCCGAACGAGACATATATATTGTAATACCGTCTAAGTAGTTCATACATGTGATCAACAATGCGTTTTTGTTATGAATTAATGTGTAACCAATTGCAAGTCCTCAAACTTGACTACCATGATGTGCAAACATCATAACATATCTCTAATTCCATTTTCGGAACAATTTTCTATTGTTGTGGTCCAAAAAACCGACAATATATACAACTTGTCTCCAACCAGTCTCAATATTTAGACACTGAATTAAGACTGATAACTCTATCAGTCGCTAAATAGTCTCAAAGCTTAGCTTATGAATGTCGACTAACAGCCCTACTAGTCTCTAATCAGTCTCAACTTTTGTCACTGATTAGCGACCGAGATCACACACAGTCTCTGTTCAGTAGCAAAGGAGAAAGGTCTCTATTCAGTCTCAAAAAGAAAGTCTCTATTCAGTCTCAAAAAAAAAAATTTTAAAGAGCATGGACTTTAACCTGCGACCTCCGAGTAATTTGAATTTTGTTGTAGTCCAATGACCACTGGACCACTGGACTTTTCATTAAATTTTTACGTAGACTAATATATATTGGTTACTTGTTTTAAGCTCGGGTTTCGTTTATTTCCCGAAAATGAACTAATAGCAAAATTGATGAATTAAGCCGAAGTCAAAGCATTATTTTTGATAAATAAAGTTATATAAGTTGGTTGTACACTTTATATGTAAGAATAAAATGAAATATATGAATCGAAGATCTGAAGGAGACATATATATTGTAATACCGTCTAAGTAGTTCATACATGTGATCAACAATGCGTTTTTGTTTTGAATTAATGCGTAACCAATTGCAAGTCCTCAAACTTGACTACCATGATGTGCAAACATCATAACATATCTCTAATTCCATTTTCGGAACAATTTTCTATGGTTGTGGTCCAAAAAACCGACAATTTATACAACTAGTCTCCAACCAGCCTCAATATTTAGAGACTGAATTAAGACTGATAACTCTATCAGTCGCTAAATAGTCTCAAAGCTTAGCTTATGAATGTCGACTAACAGTCCTACCAGTCTCTAATCAGTCTCAACTTTTATCACTGATTAGCGACCGAGATCACACATAGTATCTGTTCAGTAGCAAAGGAGAAAAGTCTCTATTCAGTCTCAAAAAGAAAGTCTCTATTCAGTCTCAAAAAAAAAATTTTAAAGAGCCGGGACTTTAACATGCGACCTCCGAGTAATTTGAATTTTGTTGTAGTCCAATGACCACTGGACCACTGGACACTTTCCTTAAATGTTTACGTAGACTAATATACATTGGTTACATGTTTTAAGCTCGGGTTTCGTTTATTTCCCGAAAATGAACTAAAAGCAAAATTGATGAATTAAGCCGAAGTCAAAGCTTTATTTTTGATGAATAAAGTTATATAAGTTGGTTGTACACTTTATATGTACGAATAAAATGAAATATATGAATCGAAGATCCGAACGAGACATATATATTGTAATACCGTCTAAGTAGTTCATACATGTGATCAACAATGCGTTTTGGTTATGAATTAATGCGTAACCAATTGCAAGTCCTCAAACTTGACTACCATGATGTGCAAACATCATAACATATCTCTAATTCCATTTTCGGAACAATTTTCTATTGTTGTGGTCCAAAAAACCGACAATTTATACAACTTGTCTCCAACCAGTCTCAATATTTAGAGACTGAATTAAGACTGATAACTCTATCAGTCGCTAAATAGTCTCAAAGCTTAGCTTATGAATGTCGACTAACAGCCCTACCAGTCTCTAATCAGTCTCAACTTTTGTCACTGATTAGCGACCGAGATCACACACAATCTCTTTTCAGTAGCAAAGGAGAAAGGTCTCTATTCAGTCTCAAAAAGAAAGTCTCTATTCAGTCTCAAAAAAAAAAATTTAAAGAGCCGGGACTTTAACATGCGACCTCCGAGTAATTTGACTTTTTTTGTAGTCCAATGACCACTGGACCACTGGACTCTTTCGTTAAATGTTTACGTAGACTAAAATACATTCGTTACATGTTTTAAGCTCGGGTTTCGTTTATTTCCCGAAAATGAACTAATAGCAAAATTGATGAATTAAGCCGAAGTCAAAGCATTATTTTTGATGAATAAAGTTATATAAGTTGGTTGTACACTTTATATGTACGAATAAAATGAAATATATGAATCGAAGATCCGAACGAGACATATATATTGTAATACCGTCTAAGTAGTTCATACATGTGATCAACAATGCGTTTTTGTTATGAATTAATGCGTAACCGATTGAAAGTCCTCAAACTTGACTACCATGATGTGCAAACATCATAACATATCTCTAATTCCATTTTCGGAACAATTTTCTATTGTTGTGGTCCAAAAAACCGACAATTTATACAACTTGTCTCCAACCAGTCTCAATATTTAGAGATTGAATTAAGACTGATAACTCTATCAGTCGCTAAATAGTCTCAAAGCTTAGATTATGAAAGTCGACTAACAGCCCTACTAGTCTCTAATCAGTCTCAACTTTTTTCACTGATTAGCGACGAGATCACACACAGTCTCTGTTCAGTAGCGAAGGAGAAAAGTCTCTATTCAGTCTCAAAAAGAAAGTCTCTATTCAGTCTCAAGAAAAAAAAAATTTAAAGAGTCGGGACTTTAACCTGCAACCTCCGAGTAATTTGAATTTTGTTGTAGTCCAATGACCACTGGACCACTGGACTTTTCGTTAAATTTTTACGTAGACTAATATATATTGGTTACTTGTTTTAAACTCGGGTTTCGTTTATTTCCCGAAAATGAACTAATAGCAAAATTGATGAATTAAGCCAAAGTCAAAGCTTTATTTTTGATGAATAAAGTTATATAAGTTGGTTGTACACTTTATATGTACGAATAAAATGAAATATATGAATCGAAGATCCGAACGAGACATATATATTGTAATACCGTCTAAGTAGTTCATACATGTGATCAACAATGCGTTTTTGTTATGAATTAATGCGTAACCAATTGCAAGTCCTCAAACTTGACTACCATGATGTGCAAACATCATAACATATCTCTAATTCCATTTTCGGAACAATTTTCTATTGTTGTGGTCCAAAAAACCGACAATTTATACAACTTGTCTCCAACCAGTCTCAATATTTAGAGACTGAATTAAGACTGATAACTCTATCAGTCGCTAAATAGTCTCAAAGCTTAGCTTATGAATGTCGACTAACAGCCATACTAGTCTCTAATCAGTCTCAACTTTTGTCACTGATTAGCGACCGAGATCACACACAATCTCTTTTCAGTAGCAAAGGAGAAAGGTCTCTATTCAGTCTCAAAAAGAAAGTCTCTATTCAGTCTCAAAAAAAAAAATTTAAAGAGCCGGGACTTTAACCCGCGACCTCCTAGTAATTTGACTTTTTTTGTAGTCCAATGTCCACTGGACCACTGGACTCTTTCCTTAAATGTTTACGTAGACTAAAATACATTCGTTACTTGTTTTAAGCTCGGGTTTCGTTTATTTGCCGAAAATGAACTAAAAGCAAAATTGATGAATTAAGCCGAAGTCAAAGCTTTATTTTTGATGAATAAAGTTATATAAGTTGGTTGTACACTTTATATGTACGAATAAAATGAAATATATGAATCGAAGATCCGAAGGAGACATATATATTGTAATACCGTCTAAGTAGTTCATACATGTGATCAACAATGCGTTTTTGTTTTGAATTAATGCGTAACATATTGCAAGTCCTCAAACTTGACTACCATGATGTGCAAACATCATAACATATCTCTAATTCCATTTTCGGAACAATTTTCTATGGTTGTGGTCCAAGAAACCGACAATTTATACAACTAGTCTCCAACCAGCCTCAATATTTAGAGACTGAATTAAGACTGATAACTTTATCAGTCGCTAAATAGTCTCAAAGCTTAGCTTATGAATGTCGACTAACAGCCCTACCAGTCTCTAATCAGTCTCAACTTTTGTCACTGATTAGCGACCGAGATCACACACAGTATCTGTTCAGTAGCAAAGGAGAAAAGTCTCTATTCAGTCTCAAAAAGAAAGTCTCTATTCAGTCTCAAAAAAAAAAAAATTTAAAGAGCCAGGACTTTAACATGCGACCTCCGAGTAATTTGAATTTTGTTGTAGTCCAATGACCACTGGACCACTGGACTCTTTCGTTAAATGTTTACGTAGACTAATATATATTGGTTACATGTTTTAAGCTCGGGTTTCGTTTATTTCCCGAAAATGAACTAATAGCAAAATTGATGAATTAAGCCGAAGTCAAAGCATTATTTTTGATAAAAAAAGTTATATAAGTTGGTTGTACACTTTATATGTACGAATAAAATGAAATATATGAATCGAAGATCCGAAGGAGACATATATATTGTAATACCGTCTAAGTAGTTCATACATGTGATCAACAATGCGTTTTTGTTATGAATTAATGCGTAACCGATTGAAAGTCCTCAAACTTGACTACCATGATGTGCAAACATCATAACATATCTCTAATTCCATTTTCGGAACAATTTTCTATTGTTGTGGTCCAAAAAACCGACAATTTATACAACTTGTCTCCAACCAGTCTCAATATTTAGAGACTGAATTAAGACTGATAACTCTATCAGTCGCTAAATAGTCTCAAAGCTTAGATTATGAAAGTCGACTAACAGCCCTACTAGTCTCTAATCAGTCTCAACTTTTTTCACTGATTAGCGACGAGATCACACACAGTCTCTGTTCAGTAGCGAAGGAGAAAAGTCTCTATTCAGTCTCAAAAAGAAAGTCTCTATTCAGTCTCAAGAAAAAAAAAATTTAAAGAGTCGGGACTTTAACCTGCAACCTCCGAGTAATTTGAATTTTGTTGTAGTCCAATGACCACTGGACCACTGGACTTTTCGTTAAATTTTTACGTAGACTAATATATATTGGTTACTTGTTTTAAACTCGGGTTTCGTTTATTTCCCGAAAATGAACTAATAGCAAAATTGATGAATTAAGCCAAAGTCAAAGCTTTATTTTTGATGAATAAAGTTATATAAGTTGGTTGTACACTTTATATGTACGAATAAAATGAAATATATGAATCGAAGATCCGAACGAGACATATATATTGTAATACCGTCTAAGTAGTTCATACATGTGATCAACAATGCGTTTTTGTTATGAATTAATGCGTAACCAATTGCAAGTCCTCAAACTTGACTACCATGATGTGCAAACATCATAACATATCTCTAATTCCATTTTCGGAACAATTTTCTATTGTTGTGGTCCAAAAAACCGACAATTTATACAACTTGTCTCCAACCAGTCTCAATATTTAGAGACTGAATTAAGACTGATAACTCTATCAGTCGCTAAATAGTCTCAAAGCTTAGCTTATGAATGTCGACTAACAGCCATACTAGTCTCTAATCAGTCTCAACTTTTGTCACTGATTAGCGACCGAGATCACACACAATCTCTTTTCAGTAGCAAAGGAGAAAGGTCTCTATTCAGTCTCAAAAAGAAAGTCTCTATTCAGTCTCAAAAAAAAAAATTTAAAGAGCCGGGACTTTAACCCGCGACCTCCTAGTAATTTGACTTTTTTTGTAGTCCAATGTCCACTGGACCACTGGACTCTTTCCTTAAATGTTTACGTAGACTAAAATACATTCGTTACTTGTTTTAAGCTCGGGTTTCGTTTATTTGCCGAAAATGAACTAAAAGCAAAATTGATGAATTAAGCCGAAGTCAAAGCTTTATTTTTGATGAATAAAGTTATATAAGTTGGTTGTACACTTTATATGTACGAATAAAATGAAATATATGAATCGAAGATCCGAAGGAGACATATATATTGTAATACCGTCTAAGTAGTTCATACATGTGATCAACAATGCGTTTTTGTTTTGAATTAATGCGTAACATATTGCAAGTCCTCAAACTTGACTACCATGATGTGCAAACATCATAACATATCTCTAATTCCATTTTCGGAACAATTTTCTATGGTTGTGGTCCAAGAAACCGACAATTTATACAACTAGTCTCCAACCAGCCTCAATATTTAGAGACTGAATTAAGACTGATAACTTTATCAGTCGCTAAATAGTCTCAAAGCTTAGCTTATGAATGTCGACTAACAGCCCTACCAGTCTCTAATCAGTCTCAACTTTTGTCACTGATTAGCGACCGAGATCACACACAGTATCTGTTCAGTAGCAAAGGAGAAATCTCTCTATTCAGTCTCAAAAAGAAAGTCTCTATTCAGTCAAAAAAAAAAAAGTTTAAAGAGCCGGGAATTTAACCTGCGACCTCCGAGTAATTTGACTTTTGTTGTAGTCCAATGACCACTGGACCACTGGACTCTTTCCTTAAATGTTTACGTAGACTAATATACATTGGTTACATGTTTTAAGCTCGGGTTTCGTTTATTTCCCGAAAATGAACTAAAAGCAAAATTGATGAATTAAGCCGAAGTCAAAGCTTTATTTTTGATGAATAAAGTTATATAAGTTGGTTGTACACTTTATATGTACGAATAAAATGAAATATATGAATCGAAGATCCGAACGAGACATATATATTGTAATACCGTCTAAGTAGTTCATACATGTGATCAACAATGCGTTTTTGTTATGAATTAATGCGTAACCAATTGCAAGTCCTCAAACTTGACTACCATGATGTGCAAACATCATAACATATCTCTAATTCCATTTTCGGAACAATTTTCTATTGTTGTGGTCCAAAAAACCGACAATTTATACAACTTGTCTCCAACCAGTCTCAATATTTAGAGACTGAATTAAGACTGATAACTCTATCAGTCGCTAAATAGTCTCAAAGCTTAGCTTATGAATGTCGACTAACAGCCATACTAGTCTCTAATCAGTCTCAACTTTTGTCACTGATTAGCGACCGAGATCACACACAATCTCTTTTCAGTAGCAAAGGAGAAAGGTCTCTATTCAGTCTCAAAAAGAAAGTCTCTATTCAGTCTCAAAAAAAAAAATTTAAAGAGCCGGGACTTTAACCCGCGACCTCCTAGTAATTTGACTTTTTTTGTAGTCCAATGTCCACTGGACCACTGGACTCTTTCCTTAAATGTTTACGTAGACTAAAATACATTCGTTACTTGTTTTAAGCTCGCCGAAAATGAACTAATAGCAAAATTGATGAATTAAGCCGAAGTCAAAGCATTATTTTTGATAAATAAAGTTATATAAGTTGGTTGTACACTTTATATGTACGAATAAAATGAAATATATGAATCGAAGATCTGAACGAGACATATATATTGTAATACCGTCTAAGTAGTTCATACATGTGATCAACAATGCGTTTTTGTTATGGATTAATGCGTAACCAATTGCAAGTCCTCAAACTTCACTAACATGATGTGCAAACATCATAACATATCTCTAATTCCATTTTCCAAACAATTTTCTATGGTTGTTGTCCAAAAAAACTGACAATTTATACAATTAGTCTCCAATCAGTCTCAATATTTAGAGACTGAATTGAGACTGATAACTCTATTAGTCACTAGACAGTCTCAAAGATTAGCTACTGAATGGTGACTAACTGGCTTACCAGTCTCGAATCAGTCTCAACTTGTGTTACTGATTAGCCACCAAGATCACACACAGTCTCTCTTCAGTAGCAAAGGAGAAAAGTCTCTATTCAGTCTCAAAAAAAATTTTTTTTAAAGAGCGAGGACTTTAACCCGCGACCTCCGAGTAATTTGACTTTTGTTGTAGTCCAATGAGCACTGGACCACTGGACTCTTTCCTTAAATGTTTACGTAGACTAATATACATTGGTTACTTGTTTTAAGCTCGGGTTTCGTTTATTTCCCGAAAATGAACTAAAAGCAAAATTGATGAATTAAGCTGAAGTCAAAGCTTTATTTTTGATGAATAAAGTTATATAAGTTGGTTGTACACTTTATATGTACGAATAAAATGAAATATATGAATCGAAGATCCGAAGGAGACATATATATTGTAATACCGTCTAAGTAGTTCATACATGTGATCAACAATGCGTTTTTGTTTTGAATTAATGCGTAACCAATTGCAAGTCCTCAAACTTGACTACCATGATGTGCAAACATCATAACATATCTCTAATTCCATTTTCGGAACAATTTTCTATGGTTGTGGTCCAAAAAACCGACAATTTATACAACTAGTCTCCAACCAGCCTCAATATTTAGAGACTGAATTAAGACTGATAACTCTATCAGTCGCTAAATAGTCTCAAAGCTTAGCTTATGAATGTCGACTAACAGCCCTACCAGTCTCTAATCAGTCTCAACTTTTGTCACTGATTAGCGACCGAGATCACACACAGTATCTGTTCAGTAGCAAAGGAGAAAAGTCTCTATTCAGTCTCAAAAAGAAAGTCTCTATTCAGTGTCAAAAAAAATTTTTTTTAAAGAGCGAGGACTTTAACCCGCGACCTCCGAGTAATTTGACTTTTGTTGTAGTCCAATGACCACTGGACCACTGGACTCTTTCCTTAAATGTTTACGTAGACTAATATACATTGGTTACTTGTTTTAAGCTCGGGTTTCGTTTATTTCCCGAAAATGAACTAAAAGCAAAATTGATGAATTAAGCCGAAGTCAAAGCTTTATTTTTGATGAATAAAGTTATATAAGTTGGTTGTACACTTTATATGTACGAATAAAATGAAATATATGAATCGAAGATCCGAAGGAGACATATATATTGTAATACCGTCTAAGTAGTTCATACATGTGATCAACAATGCGTTTTTGTTTTGAATTAATGCGTAACCAATTGCAAGTCCTCAAACTTGACTACCATGATGTGCAAACATCATAACATATCTCTAATTCCATTTTCAGAACAATTTTCTATGGTTGTGGTCCAAAAAACCGACAATTTATACAACTAGTCTCCAACCAGCCTCAATATTTAGAGACTGAATTAAGACTGATAACTCTATCAGTCGCTAAATAGTCTCAAAGCTTAGCTTATGAATGTCGACTAACAGCCCTACCAGTCTCTAATCAGTCTCAACTTTTGTCACTGATTAGCGACTGAGATCACACACAGTATCTGTTCAGTAGCAAAGGAGAAAAGTCTCTATTTAGTCTCAAAAAGAAAGTCTCTATTCAGTCTCAAAAAAAAAATTTTAAAGAGCCAGGACTTTAACATGCGACCTCCGAGTAATTTGAATTTTGTTGTAGTCCAATGACCACTGGACCACTGGACTTTTCGTTAAATTTTTACGTAGACTAATATATATTGGTTACTTGTTTTAAGCTCGGGTTTCGTTTATTTCCCGAAAATGAACTAATAGCAAAATTGATGAATTAAGCCGAAGTCAAATCATTATTTTTGATAAATAAAGTTATATAAGTTGGTTGTACACTTTATATGTACGAATAAAATGAAATATATGAATCGAAGATCCGAACGAGACATATATATTGTAATACCGTCTAAGTAGTTCATACATGTGATCAACAATGCGTTTTTGTTATGGATTAATGCGTAACCAATTGCAAGTCCTCAAACTTCACTAACATGATGTGCAAACATCATAACATATCTCTAATTCCATTTTCCAAACAATTTTCTATGGTTGTTGTTCAAAAAAACTGACAATTTATACAATTAGTCTCCAATCAGTCTCAATATTTAGAGACTGAATTGAGACTGATAACTCTATTACTCACTAGACAGTCTCAAAGATTAGCTACTGAATGGTGACTAACAGGCTTACCAGTCTCTAATCAGTCGCAACTTGTGTTACTGATTAGCCACCGAGATCACACACAGTCTCTCTTCAGTAGCAAAGGAGAAAAGTCTCTATTCAGTCTCAAAAAAAAAAGTCTCAAAAAATTTTTTTTTTAAAGAGCGAGGACTTTAACCCGCGACCTCCGAGTAATTTGACTTTTGTTGTAGTCCAATGACCACTGGACCACTGGACTCTTTCCTTAAATGTTTACGTAGACTAATATACATTGGTTACTTGTTTTAAGCTCGGGTTTCGTTTATTTCCCAAAAATGAACTAAAAGCAAAATTGATGAATTAAGCCGAAGTCAAAGCTTTATTTTTGATGAATAAAATTATATAAGTTGGTTGTACACTTTATATGTACGAATAAAATGAAATATATGAATCGAAGATCCGAAGGAGACATATATATTGTAATACCGTCTAAGTAGTTCATACATGTGATCAACAATGCGTTTTTGTGATGAATTAATGCGTAACCAATTGCAAGTCCTCAAACTTGACTACAATGATGTGCAAACATCATAACATATCTCTAATTCCAATTTCGGAACAATTTTCTATGGTTGTGGTCCAAAAAACCGACAATTGATACAACTAGTCTCGAACCAGTCTCAATATTTAGAGACTGAATTAAGAATGATAACTCTATAAGTCGCTAAATAGTCTCAAAGCTTAGCTTATGAATGTCGACTAACAGCCCTACTAGTCTCTAATCAGTCTCAACTTTTGTCACTGATTAGCGACCGAGATCACACACAGTCTCTGTTCAGTAGCAAAGGAGAAAAGTCTCTATTCAGTCTCAAAAAGAAAGTCTCTATTCAGTCAAAAAAAAAAAAAGTTTAAAGAGCCCGGAATTTAACCTGCGACCTCCGAGTAATTTGACTTTTGTTGTAGTCCAATGACCACTGGACAACTGGACTCTTTCGTTAAATGTTTACGTAGACTAATATATATTGGTTACATGTTTTAAGCTCGGGTTTCGTTTATTTCCCGAAAATGAACTAATAGCAAAATTGATGAATTAAGCCAAAGTCAAAGCATTATTTTTGATAAATAAAGTTATATAAGTTGGTTGTACACTTTATATGTACGAATAAAATGAAATATATGAATCGAAGATCCGAACGAGACATATTATTGTAATACCGTCTAAGTAGTTCATACATGTGATCAGCAATGCGTTTTTGTTATGAATTAATGCGTAACCAATTGCAAGTCCTCAAACTTGACTACCATGATGTGCAAACATCATAACATATCTCTAATTCCATTTTCGGAACAATTTTCTATTGTTGTGGTCCAAAAAACCGACAATTTATACAACTAGTCTCCAACCAGCCTCAATATTTAGAGACTGAATTAAGACTGATAACTCTATCAGTCGCTAAATAGTCTCAAAGCTTAGCTTATGAATGTCGACTAACAGCCCTACCAGTCTCTAATCAGTCTCAACTTTTGTCACTGATTAGCGACTGAGATCACACACAGTATCTGTTCAGTAGCAAAGGAGAAAAGTCTCTATTTAGTCTCAAAAAGAAAGTCTCTATTCAGTCTCAAAAAAAAAAAATTTAAAGAGCCAGGACTTTAACATGCGACCTCCGAGTAATTTGAATTTTGTTGTAGTCCAATGACCACTGGACCACTGGACTTTTCGTTAAATTTTTACGTAGACTAATATATATTGGTTACTTGTTTTAAGCTCGGGTTTCGTTTATTTCCCGAAAATGAACTAATAGCAAAATTGATGAATTAAGCCGAAGTCAAAGCATTATTTTTGATAAATAAAGTTATATAAGTTGGTTGTACACTTTATATGTACGAATAAAATGAAATATATGAATCGAAGATCCGAACGAGACATATATATTGTAATACCGTCTAAGTAGTTCATACATGTGATCAACAATGCGTTTTTGTTATGGATTAATGCGTAACCAATTGCAAGTCCTCAAACTTCACTAACATGATGTGCAAACATCATAACATATCTCTAATTCCATTTTCCAAACAATTTTCTATGGTTGTTGTTCAAAAAAACTGACAATTTATACAATTAGTCTCCAATCAGTCTCAATATTTAGAGACTGAATTGAGACTGATAACTCTATTACTCACTAGACAGTCTCAAAGATTAGCTACTGAATGGTGACTAACAGGCTTACCAGTCTCTAATCAGTCGCAACTTGTGTTACTGATTAGCCACCGAGATCACACACAGTCTCTCTTCAGTAGCAAAGGAGAAAAGTCTCTATTCAGTCTCAAAAAAAAAAGTCTCAAAAAAGTTTTTTTTTAAAGAGCGAGGACTTTAACCCGCGACCTCCGAGTAATTTGACTTTTGTTGTAGTCCAATGACCACTGGACCACTGGACTCTTTCCTTAAATGTTTACGTAGACTAATATACATTGGTTACTTGTTTTAAGCTCGGGTTTCGTTTATTTCCGAAAAATGAACTAAAAGCAAAATTGATGAATTAAGCCGAAGTCAAAGCTTTATTTTTGATGAATAAAATTATATAAGTTGGTTGTACACTTTATATGTACGAATAAAATGAAATATATGAATCGAAGATCCGAAGGAGACATATATATTGTAATACCGTCTAAGTAGTTCATACATGTGATCAACAATGCGTTTTTGTGATGAATTAATGCGTAACCAATTGCAAGTCCTCAAACTTGACTACAATGATGTGCAAACATCATAACATATCTCTAATTCCAATTTCGGAACAATTTTCTATGGTTGTGGTCCAAAAAACCGACAATTGATACAACTAGTCTCGAACCAGTCTCAATATTTAGAGACTGAATTAAGAATGATAACTCTATAAGTCGCTAAATAGTCTCAAAGCTTAGCTTATGAATGTCGACTAACAGCCCTACTAGTCTCTAATCAGTCTCAACTTTTGTCACTGATTAGCGACCGAGATCACACACAGTCTCTGTTCAGTAGCAAAGGAGAAAAGTCTCTATTCAGTCTCAAAAAGAAAGTCTCTATTCAATCAAAAAAAAAAAAAGTTTAAAGAGCCGGGAATTTAACCTGCGACCTCCGAGTAATTTGACTTTTGTTGTAGTCCAATGACCACTGGACAACTGGACTCTTTCGTTAAATGTTTACGTAGACTAATATATATTGGTTACATGTTTTAAGCTCGGGTTTCGTTTATTTCCCGAAAATGAACTAATAGCAAAATTGATGAATTAAGCCAAAGTCAAAGCATTATTTTTGATAAATAAAGTTATATAAGTTGGTTGTACACTTTATATGTACGAATAAAATGAAATATATGAATCGAAGATCCGAACGAGACATATTATTGTAATACCGTCTAAGTAGTTCATACATGTGATCAGCAATGCGTTTTTGTTATGAATTAATGCGTAACCAATTGCAAGTCCTCAAACTTGACTACCATGATGTGCAAACATCATAACATATCTCTAATTCCATTTTCGGAACAATTTTCTATTGTTGTGGTCCAAAAAACCGACAATTTATACAACTAGTCTCCAACCAGTCTCAATATTTAGAGACTGAACTAAGACTGATAACTCTATAAGTCGCTAAATAGTCTCAAAGCTTAGCTTATGAATGTCGACTAACAGCCCTACTAGTCTCTAATCAGTCTCAACTTTTGTCACTGATTAGCGACCGAGATCACACACAGTTTCTGTTCAGTAGCAAAGGAGAAAAGTCTCTATTCAGTCTCAAAAAGAAAGTCTCTATTCAGTCTAAAAAAAAATAATATCAAATAGCCGGGACTTTGACTTGCGACCTCCGAGTAATTTGAATTTTGTTGTAGTCCAATGACCACTGGACCACTGGACTTTTCGTTCAATTTTTACGTAGACTAATATATATTGGTTACATGTTTTAAGCTCGGGTTTCGTTTATTTCCCGAAAATGAACTAATAGCAAAATTGATGAATTAAGCCGAAGTCAAAGCATTATTTTTGATAAATAAAGTTATATAAGTTGGTTGTACACTTTATATGTACGAATAAAATGAAATATATGAATCGAAGATCCAAACGAGACATATATATTGTAATACCGTCTAAGTAGTTCATACATGTGATCAACAATGCGTTTTTGTTATGGATTAATGCGTAACCAATTGCAAGTCCTCAAACTTCACTAACATGATGTGCAAACATCATAACATATCTCTAATTCCATTTTCCAAACAATTTTCTATGGTTGTTGTCCAAAAAAACTGACAATTTATACAATTAGTCTCCAATCAGTCTCAATATTTAGAGACTGAATTGAGACTGATAACTCTATTACTCACTAGACAGTCTCAAAGATTAGCTACTGAATGGTGACTAACTGGCTTACCAGTCTCTAATCAATCTCAACTTGTGTTACTGATTAGCCACCGAGATCACACACAGTATCTCTTCAGTAGCAAAGGAGAAAAGTCTCTATTCAGTCTCAAAAAAAAAAGTCTCAAAAATTTTTTTTTTTAAAGAGCGAGGACTTTAACCCGCGACCTCCGAGTAATTGGACTTTTGTTGTAGTCCAATGACCACTGGACCACTGGACTCTTTCCTTAAATGTTTATGTAGACTAATATACATTGGTTACTTGTTTTAAGCTCGGGTTTCGTTTATTTCCCGAAAATGAACTAAAAGCAAAATTGATGAATTAAGCCGAAGTCAAAGCTTTATTTTTGATGAATAAAGTTATATAAGTTGGTTGTACACTTTATATGTACGAATAAAATGAAATATATGAATCGAAGATCCGAAGGAGACATATATATTGTAATACCGTCTAAGTAGTCCATACATGTGATCAACAATGCGTTTTTGTTTTGAATTAATGCGTAACCAATTGCAAGTTATCAAACTTGACTACCATGATGTGCAAACATCATAACATATCTCTAATTCCATTTTCGGAACAATTTTCTATGGTTGTGGTCCAAAAAACCGACAATTTATACAACTAGTCTCCAACCAGCCTCAATATTTAGAGACTGAATTAAGACTGATAACTTTATCAGTCGCTAAATAGTCTCAAAGCTTAGCTTATGAATGTCGACAAACAGCCCTACCAGTCTCTAATCAGTCTCAACTTTTGTCATTGATTAGCGACCGAGATCACACACAGTATCTGTTCAGTAGCAAAGGAGAAAAGTCTCTATTCTGTCTCAAAAAGAAAGTCTCTATTCAGTCTCAAAAAAAAAATTTTAAAGAGCCAGGACTTTAACATGCGACCTCCGAGTAATTTGAATTTTGTTGTAGTCCAATGACCACTGGACCACTGGACTCTTTCGTTAAATGTTTACGTAGACTAATATATATTGGTTACTTGTTTTAAGCTCGTGTTTCGTTTATTTCCCGAAAATGAACTAATAGCAAAATTGATGAATTAAGCCAAAGTCAAAGCATTATTTTTAATAAATAAAGTTTTATAAGTTGGTTGTACACTTTATATGTACGAATAAAATGAAATATATGAATCGAAGATCCGAACGAGACATATATATTGTAATACCGTCTAAGTAGTTCATACATGTGATCAACAATGCGTTTTTGTTATGAATTAATGCGTAACCAATTGCAAGTCCTCAAACTTGACTACCATGATGTGCAAACATCATAACATATCTCTAATTCCATTTTCGGAACAATTTTCTATGGTTGTGGTCCAAAAAACCGACAATTTATACAACTAGTCTCCAACCAGCCTCAATATTTAGAGACTGAATTAAGACTGATAACTCTATAAGTCGCTAAATAGTCTCAAAGCTTAGCTTATGAATGTCGACTAACAGCCCTACTAGTCTCTAATCAGTCTCAACTTTTGTCACTGATTAGCGACCGAGATCACACACAGTCTCTGTTCAGTAGCAAAGGAGAAAAGTCTCTATTCAGTCTCAAAAAGAAAGTCTCTATTCAGTCAAAAAAAAAAAAAATTTAAAGAGCCGGGAATTTAACCTGCGACCTCCGAGTAATTTGACTTTTGTTGTAGTCCAATGACCACTGGACCACTGGACTCTTTCCTTAAATGTTTACGTAGACTAATATACATTGGTTACTTGTTTTAAGCTCGGGTTTCGTTTATTTCCCGACAATGAACTAAAAGCAAAATTGATGAATTAAGCCGAAGTCAAAGCTTTATTTTTGATGAATAAAGTTATATAAGTTGGTTGTACACTTTATATGTACGAATAAAATGAAATATATGAATCGAAGATCCGAACGAGACATATATATTGTAATACGGTCTAAGTAGTTCATACATGTGATCAACAATGCGTTTTTGTTATGGATTAATGCGTAACCAATTGCAAGTCCTCAAACTTCACTAACATGATGTGCAAACATCATAACATATCTCTAATTCCATTTTCCAAACAATTCTCTATGGTTGTTGTCCAAAAAAACTGACAATTTATACAATTAGTCTCCAATCAGTCTCAATATTTAGAGACTGAATTGAGACTGATAACTCTATTACTCACTAGACAGTCTCAAAGATTAGCTACTGAATGGTGACTAACTGGCTTACCAGTCTCTAATCAATCTCAACTTGTGTTACTGATTAGCCACCGAGATCACACACAGTATCTCTTCAGTAGCAAAGGAGAAAAGTCTCTATTCAGTCTCAAAAAAAAAAGTCTCAAAAATTTTTTTTTTTAAAGAGCGAGGACTTTAACCCGCGACCTCCGAGTAATTTGACTTTTGTTGTAGTCCAATGACCACTGGACCACTGGACTCTTTCCTTAAATGTTTACGTAGACTAATATACATTGGTTACTTGTTTTAAGCTCGGGTTTCGTTTATTTCCCGAAAATGAACTAAAAGCAAAATTGATGAATTAAGCCGAAGTCAAAGCTTTATTTTTGATGAATAAAGTTATATAAGTTGGTTGTACACTTTATATGTACGAATAAAATGAAATATATGAATCGAAGATCCGAAGGAGACATATATATTGTAATACCGTCTAAGTAGTTCATACATGTGATCAACAATGCGTTTTTGTTTTGAATTAATGCGTAACATATTGCAAGTCCTCAAACTTGACTACCATGATGTGCAAACATCATAACATATCTCTAATTCCATTTTCGGAACAATTTTCTATGGTTGTGGTCCAAGAAACCGACAATTTATACAACTAGTCTCCAACCAGCCTCAATATTTAGAGACTGAATTAAGACTGATAACTTTATCAGTCGCTAAATAGTCTCAAAGCTTAGCTTATGAATGTCGACTAACAGCCCTACCAGTCTCTAATCAGTCTCAACTTTTGTCACTGATTAGCGACCGAGATCACACACAGTATCTGTTCAGTAGCAAAGGAGAAAAGTCTCTATTCTGTCTCAAAAAGAAAGTCTCTATTCAGTCTAAAAAAAAAAAAATTTTAAAGAGCCAGGACTTTAACATGCGACCTCCGAGTAATTTGAATTTTGTTGTAGTCCAATGACCACTGGACCACTGGACTCTTTCGTTAAATGTTTACGTAGACTAATATATATTGGTTACTTGTTTTAAGCTCGTGTTTCGTTTATTTCCCGAAAATGAACTAATAGCAAAATTGATGAATTAAGCCAAAGTCAAAGCATTATTTTTAATAAATAAAGTTTTATAAGTTGGTTGTACACTTTATATGTACGAATAAAATGAAATATATGAATCGAAGATCCGAACGAGACATATATATTGTAATACCGTCTAAGTAGTTCATACATGTGATCAACAATGCGTTTTTGTTATGAATTAATGCGTAACCAATTGCAAGTCCTCAAACTTGACTACCATGATGTGCAAACATCATAACATATCTCTAATTCCATTTTCGGAACAATTTTCTATGGTTGTGGTCCAAAAAACCGACAATTTATACAACTAGTCTCCAACCAGCCTCAATATTTAGAGACTGAATTAAGACTGATAACTCTATAAGTCGCTAAATAGTCTCAAAGCTTAGCTTATGAATGTCGACTAACAGCCCTACTAGTCTCTAATCAGTCTCAACTTTTGTCACTGATTAGCGACCGAGATCACACACAGTCTCTGTTCAGTAGCAAAGGAGAAAAGTCTCTATTCAGTCTCAAAAAGAAAGTCTCTATTCAGTCAAAAAAAAAAAAAGTTTAAAGAGCCGGGAATTTAACCTGCGACCTCCGAGTAATTTGACTTTTGTTGTAGTCCAATGACCACTGGACCACTGGACTCTTTCCTTAAATGTTTACGTAGACTAATATACATTGGTTACTTGTTTTAAGCTCGGGTTTCGTTTATTTCCCGAAAATGAACTAAAAGCAAAATTGATGAATTAAGCCGAAGTCAAAGCTTTATTTTTGATGAATAAAGTTATATAAGTTGGTTGTACACTTTATATGTACGAATAAAATGAAATATATGAATCGAAGATCCGAACGAGACATATATATTGTAATACCGTCTAAGTAGTTCATACATGTGATCAACAATGCGTTTTTGTTTTGAATTAATGCGTAACCAATTACAAGTCCTCAAACTTGACTACCATGATGTGCAAACATCATAACATAGCTCTAATTCCATTTTCGGAACAATTTCCTATGGTTGTGGTCCAAAAAACCGACAATTTATACAACTAGTCTCCAACCAGCCTCAATATTTAGAGACTGAATTAAGACTGATAACTCTATCAGTCGCTAAATAGTCTCAAAGCTTAGCTTATGAATGTCGACTAACAGCCCTACCAGTCTCTAATCAGTCTCAACTTTTGTCACTGATTAGCGACCGAGATCACACACAGTATCTGTTCAGTAGCAAAGGAGAAAAGTCTCTATTCTGTCTCAAAAAGAAAGTCTCTATTCAGTCTAAAAAAAAAAAAAATTTTAAAGAGCCAGGACTTTAACATGCGACCTCCGAGTAATTTGAATTTTGTTGTAGTCCAATGACCACTGGACCACTGGACTCTTTCGTTAAATGTTTACGTAGACTAATATATATTGGTTACTTGTTTTAAGCTCGTGTTTCGTTTATTTCCCGAAAATGAACTAATAGCAAAATTGATGAATTAAGCCAAAGTCAAAGCATTATTTTTAATAAATAAAGTTTTATAAGTTGGTTGTACACTTTATATGTACGAATAAAATGAAATATATGAATCGAAGATCCGAACGAGACATATATATTGTAATACCGTCTAAGTAGTTCATACATGTGATCAACAATGCGTTTTTGTTATGAATTAATGCGTAACCAATTGCAAGTCCTCAAACTTGACTACCATGATGTGCAAACATCATAACATATCTCTAATTCCATTTTCGGAACAATTTTCTATGGTTGTGGTCCAAAAAACCGACAATTTATACAACTAGTCTCCAACCAGCCTCAATATTTAGAGACTGAATTAAGACTGATAACTCTATAAGTCGCTAAATAGTCTCAAAGCTTAGCTTATGAATTTCGACTAACAGCCCTACTAGTCTCTAATCAGTCTCAACTTTTGTCACTGATTAGCGACCGAGATCACACACAGTCTCTGTTCAGTAGCAAAGGAGAAAAGTCTCTATTCAGTCTCAAAAAGAAAGTCTCTATTCAGTCAAAAAAAAAAAAAGTTTAAAGAGCCGGGAATTTAACCTGCGACCTCCGAGTAATTTGACTTTTGTTGTAGTCCAATGACCACTGGACCACTGGACTCTTTCCTTAAATGTTTACGTAGACTAATATACATTGGTTACTTGTTTTAAGCTCGGGTTTCGTTTATTTCCCGAAAATGAACTAAAAGCAAAATTGATGAATTAAGCCGAAGTCAAAGCTTTATTTTTGATGAATAAAGTTATATAAGTTGGTTGTACACTTTATATGTACGAATAAAATGAAATATATGAATCGAAGATCCGAACGAGACATATATATTGTACTACCGTCTAAGTAGTTCATACATGTGATCAACAATGCGTTTTTGTTTTGAATTAATGCGTAACCAATTACAAGTCCTCAAACTTGACTACCATGATGTGCAAACATCATAACATAGCTCTAATTCCATTTTCGGAACAATTTCCTATGGTTGTGGTCCAAAAAACCGACAATTTATACAACTAGTCTCCAACCAGCCTCAATATTTAGAGACTGAATTAAGACTGATAACTCTATCAGTCGCTAAATAGTCTCAAAGCTTAGCTTATGAATGTCGACTAACAGCCCTACCAGTCTCTAATCAGTCTCAACTTTTGTCACTGATTAGCGACCGAGATCACACACAGTATCTGTTCAGTAGCAAAGGAGAAAAGTCTCTATTCAGTCTCAAAAAAAAAAGTCTCAAAAATTTTTTTTGTTAAAGAGCGAGGACTTTAACCCGCGACCTCCGAGTAATTTGACTTTTGTTGTAGTCCAATGACCACTGGACCACTGGACTCTTTCCTTAAATGTTTACGTAGACTAATATACATTGGTTACTTGTTTTAAGCTCGGGTTTCGTTTATTTCCCGAAAATGAACTAAAAGCAAAATTGATGAATTAAGCCGAAGTCAAAGCTTTATTTTTGATGAATAAAGTTATATAAGTTGGTTGTACACTTTATATGTACGAATAAAATGAAATATATGAATCGAAGATCCGAAGGAGACATATATATTGTAATACCGTCTAAGTAGTTCATACATGTGATCAACAATGCGTTTTTGTTTTGAATTAATGCGTAACATATTGCAAGTCCTCAAACTTGACTACCATGATGTGCAAACATCATAACATATCTCTAATTCCATTTTCGGAACAATTTTCTATGGTTGTGGTCCAAGAAACCCACAATTTATACAACTAGTCTCCAACCAGCCTCAATATTTAGAGACTGAATTAAGACTGATAACTTTATCAGTCGCTAAATAGTCTCAAAGCTTAGCTTATGAATGTCGACTAACAGCCCTACCAGTCTCTAATCAGTCTCAACTTTTGTCACTGATTAGCGACCGAGATCACACACAGTATCTGTTCAGTAGCAAAGGAGAAAAGTCTCTATTCTGTCTCAAAAAGAAAGTCTCTATTCAGTCTAAAAAAAAAAAACTTTTAAAGAGCCAGGACTTTAACATGCGACCTCCGAGTAATTTGAATTTTGTTGTAGTCCAATGACCACTGGACCACTGGACTCTTTCGTTAAATGTTTACGTAGACTAATATATATTGATTACTTGTTTTAAGCTCGTGTTTCGTTTATTTCCCGAAAATGAACTAATAGCAAAATTGATGAATTAAGCCAAAGTCAAAGCATTATTTTTAATAAATAAAGTTTTATAAGTTGGTTGTACACTTTATATGTACGAATAAAATGAAATATATGAATCGAAGATCCGAACGAGACATATATATTGTAATACCGTCTAAGTAGTTCATACATGTGATCAACAATGCGTTTTTGTTATGAATTAATGCGTAACCAATTGCAAGTCCTCAAACTTGACTACCATGATGTGCAAACATCATAACATATCTCTAATTCCATTTTCGGAACAATTTTCTATGGTTGTGGTCCAAAAAACCGACAATTTATACAACTAGTCTCCAACCAGCCTCAATATTTAGAGACTGAATTAAGACTGATAACTTTATCAGTCGCTAAATAGTCTCAAAGCTTAGCTTATGAATGTCGACTAACAGCCCTACCAGTCTCTAATCAGTCTCAACTTTTGTACTACTTCATAAAAGATATATTCTTAAATCGTTCTTCAGATAATATTATAAGTATGATCTTCAAATAATTTCACACATGTACTTTTGATCTTTAAATAATAAATAAAACCAGACCAGAATCCTGATTGAAGTGTGCTTCATAACTATAACTCATAACTAAAAAATTGCACTATTTGCCTTCAAACATTCAAAGGACGAGATGTCATTAATAATCTAGCCTGCAACTACATCTACCACCATGATTGCATAATAGGTTGGCTTAACGCAAATAAAAATTGTCCAATATGTAGAGCAACATATCTTTAATTTTATTATTCCAAATAATAATAAAATTATCCCTTTCTGATTCACATACCTTCATTCCAGAAATACAACATTAATCACAAAATTTGACAAGTTACCCAACAAATAAAATACACATAAATGTTTCTAAACCAAAAACCGGGCTACGCCCGGTCAATCCCCTAGTCATATTAATAAGCAAAGAAACGAAACATTCAAACATCTAAAATGTACGTGTGCATGTCTCAGATTCCAAAGCAAACCAGAATATCTAATATTCCGTTTTAAATTGAATCTGCCTTTGTATTTTAATTAACGTGAATTAGGGTTCATTTACGATACGAGTTTATAAGACCATGTACAATGCTTGGGTATCTAGACCAATTTTATAATATTATAATTAATTAGATACTCTACTAAGATACTTGTGTATTTTTTTGTTTCCAATGCGAGAAACCCTTTTGGGTTTTCAATTTTTTTTTGTAAAACAAAATTAATTATTTAAAAAATATAATGATTTATTTAAAA